>JAAAKB020128180.1:0-12670 GCA_010014835.2 Apostichopus leukothele | reverse complement strand
AGATTGGAATGCACATGTCGTATGAAAAAAAGTTAAGTAGAAGTGAAAGGTAAATATCTGAATCAGACAAGTTTTTGAGGTTGGAGTACACAAGACAGACAAGGTGGTCAGTGTTTCCTCTGATTTATGTGTTCAAACATATTTTTGAGTTTAAAGTGTGCATAGAGCTTCTCAAAAGCAGGTTCCTTAGTGATCCAAACTTTCCAAATTATTTCTTGCCAAGGATTAAACACTGTGGAAGGGTCAAGTGTCTCAGTTTTATGAAACTATATTTGTTTTACTCAGTCCCTTAACCAAAGCATTTCTGGAACTTTTTACACCAACGACCCTGATGTATCTTTCTAGAATACTTTTTTTTGGCAACCCTCAATTTTCTGGGCTAAATGGTAAGATAACTGTTAAAAAAAGCTGATTCCCCCAACCGTCCACTATCTTAGTGTTTAGAGTGAACTTGGGCAGATAGGGGATTATGTGAAGTCACTGCAAATTTCCAAACAAATTTAGTAATATTGTTTAAGAACCATCATGGACAAAAATAATGATATATATGTACTATATAAATTATATAATAATAATAATGACATCTTATGAAAAAGTCCCCCGCTTTTAAATATAAAATTATAAACTATCATTGTCATACGCCATCTATAACTATCTTCGTATCAATTATATTTATAAAGTGGTAAGTGGGATCAAGTTTCATTCTTACGTTCTGTGCCTGTCCAAGTCAGATGACACAGATGGGTGAAATTTTAATTAGGCCACAAATTAAATAAGTGAAGATTGAACAAAGAGATATATTCTATCCTTGAACTATGAAACATCATGAATCAGATGGCAGGTTCTGGATTAACCTTCCTGTTAGTGTAATTATCAGTAATTGCCATTGTTCCATCAGGCTATCCGTATAGCAGCACTTAATACATCCTTCACCTTCTGTCTCATCCATATCAACGTACCCCATCCCATCCTGTTCTTATCTTTAAGAGGAAAATTAATCAGTTGAGTTATTCTTCTCTGTTTATTTGTATTGGTTTTAAAAAAGGGTCATAAGAGAAAAAGAAATTAAACACAAACTTATTTTAGGCATCCATGGTTTGGTTTCATCTTTTTACAAGTAGTAACGGTTGAAAAGTTCATAGTATGACTCCAATGAAGATAGAAAAGGTTGGGGAAAATGTGGCTGAGTTTGATCACTTTTGTTTTGCAAGAGGTTCCGATTTAAACATGAAGTTAAATTTCTTGCATGTCCTTCTTTCTGTAGGCCATGCCTTCTCTTTTCTGATCTTTGCTTTTTGTTATTGAATGGATTATGATGTGTTTGGAGGTCCATGTCATATAAATAAATACCCCTCTCCATGCTGGTTATAAGCAGTACTTATAAGCAATAACACTGTTTACCTGCTGTTTTCTTGTCATGTATATCTAACTAAAACACCCATAGAGATAGATAGGTGAAGCGTTGCATTTTATACACTGATTGAATGAGTAGGCAATCACTTTAACAATCACTTTTATCAGTTTAACACGAATAGCAGGGTCAATTTTTTTTTTTCAGTGGGAATAGCTTAGATGTGTATTGGCAAGTTGGACAACTTTATTAAAGCCATGGAATATTAATGCAGAGATAATCTTGCAAATTGTTTTATGACCGACACCATGGTTATTCTGCTAAATAATTGAGATTATAGTCCGTTGGTATGAATGCACAATAGATTTAATAATCCTATATTCTACATAATCAATTAGTTCAGTTTTTTCTCCCTCAAATTGTCTGTCAGTCATTTTTGGTCGGGTGAATAACATTTTGAAGTAGTTTTTTCATATCTTCTGTTCGTTAAAGGTCATCAAGTATCGCCCTCAAAATATGCTAGAAAGTTGGATAATGGTCACCCCTGCTCAAATTCTAGCGAGTGCTTTACTGCCACACACAAAAGTACATATTCACATTGAGTTACGATTGCCTATTTAATCACACCTCTTTGCTATTAACATTTTGGGCCAATACTGATGATCATGACCTTTAAGTCTACAGTACCGACATCCTATAACTCTTCCTGCCGTAAGGTTGCCCTATGTTAAAGAGTCAGAGATTTTCTGGCATTTACAGAGGAAGTGATGCATATTTTATTTAGATTTTTGCACGTTCTTAGGAATTAATGCAGATAGTAACAGAATTGATCATTTTAAGCTTTAATAGAAACTTACTTAGTATTGGAACACTCAACATATGGTCAAAGTCTTTGAGTATTTCCTGTTTGCATATTTATTCGTTTGACGTAAATACAGGGACTATGATCATCATGATTTTGGATCGCCTTGTTGACATGTTAAATGTCACACATTTTGACCGACAAGAGTTGCCTGCTATTTTAAGGCAGCTTTATTGCTAAACATTTTCTGAAAGTACTTACACCGGAAAATTGTATGACTTCAAACTTGATAACATTTGACAAGTGAGTTAGGCTTGCCTTATTAAATGTCTCACTCAGGAAGAATGTTCTGATCCTGGTAGTAATAATAGGAAATCATTCAAGTTGATTCTTAGTGACATTTGTTTCTCATACAAATGTTGATGCAATATAGATGACCTTTATAAAGCCATATGTATTGCAAAACAACTTAAATCCCCAAAATAACTTCATACATCCATCTTAGGTTTGAAATTATTGCAGGACTGAGTTACTGCAATTAACAGATCAAGTGATATGCAAGTCAAGCTTATATTAGGTTTTTTTTTTGAGTAAACTCTCCCTTTAAATTAGCAACACCTTATCTCTTCTCATCAAGTATAAAATTAGCCTGACAAAAATTTCCCATTTCATATCAGAGTGATTGGCGTTTTAATGCAGCAAGCTGTACTTTGTAACTTGACCTACAGCTCTTCAATTCTCAGTCACCCTCAATATAATTTCTCCATGTATTTGTAATACTTATGTGTAGCCGACGACCCATTGTTGCCGCCCTAGATATTAATATTTAATTCCTTTAAGTAACGTTGTCCTTCAGGAAGAGAGGAAAGTCGATCACTTAGAAGAGCTGCGATATCTCTCTGAAAAGCATATACTAATATTCGTAATATCCAAATTTTTCTAAGATATTTATGTTATCCATGCAGTGATAATTGAGATAATTACGTACCGAAGGTCTCAAGCAGAAGTGCATATTCGCTAACGATGTAGCTCAGCATCGTTATTCGTGCTTGAATTCATTCCAGCTAAGCGTTTGTGTGTTGTACAAAGTTATAGCCTTGATGAATCGTATTCGATGAAATATTTCAGATTAATACTCTTGTAGCTCCGCCAGTAGGTTGGAGGGACCATCTCACGCCACTTTAGTGTCTTTTTCATTTTGTGAGAAAGTGGGTTGGGTAAGCATGACAGGTGTTTATGTTTTAAGACTCACCAAAGGAACTGCATTTTTCCGTTTTAAGTGTAGTCTGTTAAACTGACGAAAACTGGAGAATTCAGATGACAGGAAGTCTCGACCAATTTTTAAATTTTCTGGTAGATTATGATAGCCGGATTTCATGGCATCCACCAATTTTTAATCACCTAATTAACAGCTATTTTGCTAGTTTAATTTGTAAGTCAGAAAGCTTTGATGAAAAGGGTACTGCATTCTTTCTGTTGCTGTTCCCTTTTTCCCCTCCTGAACCGGTTCAATTTCTTTTGTAACTAATACTGAATGCACCAATTCCTCTTGCCAAGTATCAAACATAAAATGCAACAGCTAGATAGCGATAGCCACCAAAGGTCATAAATGTCCATTGAACATCAGGTGACTGACTATGCTGTATCCAGCAGAGATTTGTGTTATTCATATATGGTTCGGTGGACATTTGTTTATAAAAGGAATTTCCCCCAAGAAGTGATTGTGAATTGCCTTGATAGGTTAGTTTCCTTCCTTTGATATGATAAAGTGGATCTTTGTAACTCAACAGTTGGGTGATGAGTATACCATGTTTAGAACACTACCTGTATATTCATTTGATGATAGAGATTACAGACATTCTGGTATTGAGCTATTTATTGTATAGTGCTTGAGGAGGATTGACGTACAGTAGCTCCACTCTAACCTGTCTCTGTCTAAACATATGCACTTTCCGTTCTACCTAACCTACATGACTGTTTCAGCACTGTGCCTCCCCTTGCCCCCTCCCCGCCACTCTCCCCCACCCTCCCCCTTCTAGGATTCCCTTTACCACGTATTTTGCACTTAAATTTCATTATTATAATGTTTGGTTGATCTTTAAACTGTTTCATGTTCTGTTTCAGGTATTTTCAGAATCTTGTTTTACCCTGATTGATTTTTATACATATTTGGTAACTGAAAGAGGATAGTTTTCATGCCATATATTCCAACACATGAACTTGCATATAACAACAATTGTTACTTGACAGTCAAAACATTCCTGAATAGAAGTAATATATGAAGTACAGTAGTATGTAGTTTGCAACATTTAAGAAATAACAAAATCTTATGGGGGGGGGCAGGGTGCGGGGGCGAGAAGAGTGGCTGTTCATTCGCATTTTGCCTTGTGCTAATGGTGGAAAAGCAGGAGGGAGGAGAATAGGTTTTGTATTGGAAAAGTGCCTTTTGGGCTGCACATTCAAGGTCCTTTAGAGGTCCTTTGAGACTTATATTTCCTTTGAACCTATATACCACCACCACTACCCATCACCCATTCTGGTTCACCCTCAACCACGATGTACCTGACAGTGGCGCTCTTTACCTCCCAGTTCTGCCCCTGTGTTTCTTGTTCTCATCTAATTGTGATGTGGCAATGTTGCTATATATACAGTACATATATACTTTGCATGCAAAGACTTGTCAAAAGCCATCGTCAATCTCCTATTAACAGGCTGCGTCTGTAACTGGGATGGCGACATCCTGTCACTTCCAACTTTTGGATTTTAACTAGGTGTGAATATTTGATTTTATAAATTGATTTCTTCATGCTGGGAAGGTTTATGCTCAACCTTGACTAAGCTCACCTGCTGAGTCTCCCATGTCATTGATTCAGGAAGTTGAAAATGCATTGTACTTTTGTTTTGTTTGTTTCTTTGTATGGTTGCCTTTGGGGGAGGAGGGTTACTGTTCTCTGAAAAGCAGAGGAAGACAGTGGGATTTATGAGGGAGGCTTTTAAAAGGATGTCTTCTTCCTCTTTCATATCCTTTATTCTAAATAATAGAGAGGAAGAGAGATATTTTTAGGGTGAAGGAGAGTCATGGAGGTACTTACAAAAAGTCGCTTGTAAGTTTTTGATAGGAAGAATAGCTGTGTTTCAGATGAATGTAATGTGTGGGATGCTGCAAGAAATATATTATCTCAGTTTGTATATCAGAAACCCGAAAGGACGTGAACTTGGTAAATGTCGGTTCTATTCAAATGAGTACATTTCTAAGTATGCAGGGAAATGAATGACGTTGGAAGCTTTCACATCTTCGAAGAGATGTTTGTTCGACTATAAGGTGAACACGTCATAATTTTGGCCTGAAACAATTGATGGATGGAGAGAGATGGATTGAATAGAGCCCCTTTTTAGTGGTTGGCCTTCAAGTTCTTGTAGTTGTAGTATAATTATCAACCCATATAGATGTCCTGGAGAGAAAAGCTTAACTGCAAATGAACAGAAAGGGAGAAAAGAATAATGAATTTTTTTTTTTTAATTGATATTGACACTGTCCAATGATGAGTTTGTACATGTCCCACATTGTAAGTAATGGCAATAACCTAACCTTCATTTGTGCTAATGAGTTATAGCATCACTGAATGATTGGAAACATTACTGCACTCATGAATCCGATATCTTCTTTATTGATCATTTCTTCAGTAACACTTCATTACTGTAACATCTATATTCATTCATTCCTGACATGAATACTGTGATGACAGTGTCAACTCCATCTAAATCTTTCATGACTTCTGCTGTATATAATAAGCAGAAGAGCACATTAACATGGTCACAGTAGACTACTGTATAAAGAATGCATCAGTCGATGTGAATTCAATTATTAAATGTGCAAAAACATTCTACCAAAGTAAACTTACATTAATGTCTGCAAAACCACACTGCAAAGTATAAAGTATGAGTTATTAAGGACAAGGTTATAAACAAAAATTGCCTTTTCATATTTCTCTTTTCCGTCTTTTACCAAAAAAAAAAATTATTAAATTTTAATCAATAAATAAAATGGAATTTACTCAACTAGTTGGGTTTGCAATATCAAATCAATGATTAATAGGTATACTTTTGGTGACCTTAACTTTGGAGGATCACTCTATGCATAGTAGTATATTGTAGGAAGTAGTGGCCAATGCAGATGTTCTTTGTCAAGGTCCACCACATCCACGTAGCGCTCTCTCGACGACGACGGCAAACTGGGAGATAATGGATTTCCTGAATCGTGTGGATCACGACTAACTCTTCAATAATTACTACGTGATGTTTGATCGAGTGGGATATTAACTTGATTTTACAAATTTGACTTCCAATTAGTTTTAAAAGACAAAAGCAAGTTACCATTACATAGATCATACATATTCTTTTTTGTTTTGACATACTGGGTTATTTCATATGATGTTGGACATTTTAGGAACGAAAACATTTTAAATCATGTCGATTTTGCTTCCAGCCTTTTTAATTGATATGGAGAGAACTGTCAGCCCAAGATATCCTTGGAGAATGAAACAGCCACCATCTACTTAAAATAATTCCGGTTCTTACATATTTATGACGCAGCTCTCTTCAATGCTTACATTTAGTTTTCAAAATGTACCTCCTGGGATCTTATTGTGCCAAATATTTCCCACACATTGGGGCGATTTTCAAATGAGGGAATATCCCCCTTTTTTTTTTAAATTGTGGTAATATTAAAAATATAGATGTTGAAGTTTGAACAATGAAGTGACTACTATTTCAGTTTATAGCATATGTGTATAACAAAATTGATTTTTTTAGTTTCATCAGTTAATCTTGTTTTATTAAAATCTGCATTTTTTATGTGAATCAACCTTAATATTGTATGTTTTTTTCTCTTTCTTGTTTTGTTTTGTAGACGTTTTGATGATTTGCAGAACTCCGAGAGTGAAAAGGAAGAGGTAAGTTTTGTATCTTAGAAATTCTGTCCTTATTTATTTCCACTCTTGTACTTATCTTTCTCTATGAGGGGGAGGGGGATAGGAGAGGAGAGGGATAGGAGAGGATAGGAGGAGGCAGGAGTTATTGAAAGTGATATTTCAAATTCAGATTGCAATGTAACTAAATACATTGTAACTAAATACAATGTAACTAAATACAATGTAACTAAATAGGTAAAAATTATAAATTGGTGTCGCCCATCAACACTTTAGAGATTCTGAAATATGACAGAAATAAAAGCCTATGATCAACCCCAATGGGAGTTTTACTGGCCGAAAATTGGTGTTCCTTTCACCAAAACTACACACCTCTTCTACAGTACGTTTATTGTTCATTCTTTTGTTATTTTGCTACATTTTAAGGACTTGTACCAAATTGGCTGTTAGGACAACCAAAAAGTAAGACCTCCTTCTCCGTCTGTCAAACAAGCAAAAAGAAAATCAATAAAAATTTGCTCTGCCGCTTCAGGATTTTCAAGGACTTTTTCCTCAATATATCTGTTAGATTGTGAACAAGATGGGAGATGCTCAAAGACTTTATAGTTGAAATATTAATATAATATACTCTTCTTTCATTTGTCTTTCTGCTGAACTGTTCTGTTACCCATTGAAGAATAAGATAAATCACAGAAATAAAGAGATGGCTTTGTCAATTATCCACGTATGGAAAGCTTTGACATTATCCACCAGCACATACATCATTCAACAGCCAATTTTAATGGGCTAAATATATTTTTATCATTATTAAATTACATATATATAGCACTTATTCTAAAAGTAAGCTCTAAGTGATTTAAAAATAAAACTTCAATACTTGATAAATGAAAATAGCAATGAAGTTAAATAGATAAGACAAACGTACAATACGGTTGATAGAATTTTATTATTCAATTAATTAGTTAGGGGCAGTGCCTATCAGACAAATGAAGCAAAGTACTAAAACCTTAAACTGCACAGGACATTCAACAGGCAACCAATGAAGGTGGTAAATGACGGCTTTTATGTGTTCTCTTAGAGATGAAGTAGTCATTAGCCTAGACACGGAATTTTGAATCAATCGAAGAAGGTGAATATACGATTTATTACACCAATTAAAAGAGAATTTGCGTAATCAATTCTAGAAGTCGCAAGAGCATGAATAAGCGTTCTAGTGGCATCCTCGTCAAGAAATCACAAGATTTTTTTTTACCCCATTATTATGTTTCACAAACTGTGAGAACCCTTAGAGTTATGAATGTTTCCTTGACCTGTAGATTGGTTGATTGTTCTCTCATATTCCTCTCTGGTTTTCTCTGGATTTTCTTGCCTTGAGATTGTAAATCCTGGCAAACTGAACATCAGTTGTTTAATAGCAAATAAAGAAAAATTCAAACCATTCCCAAACTGAACAAATTATTTCCTTCTTGTTGATGATGACTTCTGCAATTGACTTTGTACTTCCTCTAAAAAAATAAAATAGAAAGAGAAAAGACAGACCTCTTTTCTTTTTTTTTACACAACAGCAAATCCTTGACAGGTTACAAAGCAGTTCTTTCTGACACTACCAAGTTTACCCATCCAACAATTTCCCTTCCTTGATAATCCTTACCAAAACAACACTGCCAGGTTTTCACACTATTGTAACATAAAAAAAATAATAAACCCCCCTACATGTGAATGGTGTAGACCTCTCACACAGGCTACTGATTACATATTCTTACACACCTAACCTGTACAAAGTGCACTATACTTGTACACAAAGACAGCCCAATGTGTGTGTACACATTGAATGGCTGAAGATTTTGATAGTATTATAGTCCACTAATTCCATTCTTTTGGGATATCTAAGCCATGTTTCAGTGTGATCATCCTGTGATTCCTTGATTTTTTGATCCAAGGGGAAACCTTTGCTGGGTAAGTTTGGCTTTTTTAAGGGATAAGTTTCTGAAATTTCACATGCATTCTTTCACAGATCAACCTTGATTTCTGATATTAGAAATCTTGTAGCATGAGTAAGCCTTCATTTGTGTTTTGACTGGTTGAGACCTGTACAACAGTTAGCACTACATAGATGTCTTATTGTGATGTATGTGTCGGTATTGTTAGTAGATACTGTGTGTTAGTATATATATCAAGTGTACCTGTCATATGTTAGGTTATTATAAAACAACACTTGGATGGATTTGGTTAACATTGAGCTGTAGTAATACCTCCATATTGCAGTTCATAAATTTGTAATCGGGGCGATTAAGGAGTATTTTGTTACAGTGCTGATAAGCCTGATGTTACTGAAGGCTTTTACATTATAGTTTTGGCATGTCTATTTCAAGCTAGCCTATCTTGAGTGTGCAGTCGTATATGTGACATCAACATGATGATATAGTGAATAGCTAGGAGGAGTGATCGTGTGTTTCATATTTGATTTGCAAATCGTGTCTAAATTAGCCATAATATTTAATTATCTGTGAAGGGAAAATATCGACTCTGTTTTCAGTAGTTGGTTAATTAATATGAATCGTAATAAGTTAATTAAATTACAGTTACTTAGAGCAATATTAGGTACAGTAACATACCCTGAGTTGATGTAATGAAGAAAATTGGTGGATCGCCTCAACGTGGAAAATTGGATGAGTTATGCTACCCAGTTAGAGATTATGGTAACTTTATCGGAAACAGGTTTTATCGCATACCCGACCTAGTCCAGTTGATGGTGATTATATTGTTGATTGTCATGTTACATACTAAGAATAATGCTTACATTAGGGGTTTGACTTACTTCAAGTCATTTTGATAAAAAGTGTCTGTATTAACTTCAGTAATAAAGATTTTAACATGTCATTTATTCATGTTCGATCTTTTTTCATTGATAAATTATTAAGAAAATAATGCATCTATCTGTTTGTTTCTTTCTCTCCTGCATTAATGTGATTTGTAAGTTGTGATGAAATACCAGAGCCCCACAAAGGGACCAGAGAAAATATGAGACAATTTTAATAAGTTGGTAGTCTTGGAATCGACTGTGCGAACTTCATTGAAGCATGGACACCTAATGAAATGCCGAAGTTGTTTGAAAGATTATTACTGACCTTCTAGCACGTCAGTGGTCATGTTTAGAGTTCCTGGGCTCCATTACACCCAACTTCCCTACCCCCCTCCCAGCTCTCCACCTGCAATGCCAGGCATGATTCAGCACAGATATACTATTTTCTGCTGCCATCAGCATAGATGTGTTAGTGTTATTGTTAATCAAGATTGTAATTTGAACGCTCCGTGTTCATATGACCCAAACTGTTGGTCACGTTGTCCTATCCCTTCTGCATAAATGGAGACTAACGCACTGTAGTACTGCAACAAGCTACTTGATTTGTAAACGATCATTGTGACCTTGTTGCACTTGCATAATGTTCTTTCGTTTGAGCGTTGTCCCATCACCCATTCTCAAATGTGGAGTAGTATCCCTGGCCAGCTTTATTACTGCGATCCCCAAGGGACAACATTATGCTGATCCTCCTTGTGTTCTCAAATGTGAATAAGCCCTCATTATGATCCAGGAGGGCCCTTGATGTGGCCATAACATATTCAAGCTTGTCAAGACGGAAATGATAATACGGTTCCTGAAGAAATCAAGAACCAGATGCTCCTAAAAAGCTTTGAAACACTAGACTTTTCTAAACATTTGAAATGTCTGCTGTGATCTTAATAAAAATCCAGCTTACAAAATAGCTAGTGTTAAAACGTGTTTGGTAGTGAGAGATGTATATATGTTATGCAGTAACCAGTAGCTTGTGCAGGAAAAGGAGGGGGGGGGGGCGTGTGGGTTGTACGAGGTGGCCATGTATTAAATCCATCCACCAGAAACTGAGTAAACTTAACAAGACTCAAAATATTAGTACTTTGGCAGTCTCATTAGTCGGCAATGGTTCTTAACGCTCATCCTTCTACCAAGAGCATATCAATGTACTTTTACAGTTACTGTGCTGTCTGGTACGTGTCACTCTGATGTGGTGTTACCTCGTGGTTGGGGCCAATATCTGGCTTTTTACCTTATTTTTTTTACCGTATTTGACCTGTTGGTCCCTTCTCTTGGTATAAATTTGGTCCTAACTTCACCAGCATCAATACAGGCCAGCTGGTTGGCCAGTGCCGTCATTTAGGTCAATTCGAAGAGTGAAGATTCTGAAGCTCATTTTAAGAAGAATTTCACTAATATTAAGCTTGAAATTGTATCTAGGCATTTGAAATGACTTCAAACCACTTCTGCGAGGAATCACGGAGAGGTTCCACATCCCAGCTTTATAGGCAGTAACACATGGCATTGTCATAGTGCAAGGTGGCCACGGTAACAACCATTGCCAGATGTTTGGAACTGAAATTTTATAACGAACTTACACATGAAAATCTTAAGAGGGTCCCCTGGAAACTAAGAACTCAGACAAATGCAAAACATGATAACAAATATTAATAATCCCACCCCATGATTCCATAGTTTTGAACAAATGACCAATTCCTTAATAGTGCTGGTGCAGGAGTAATTGTAAACTCATGATGTCGGTGTCTTTTGAGCAAAGAAAATTATTGTAAGAAATACAGGGAATATAACTTCCACGTGATGTAGACCATCATTTTCAAACACACTTATCGTTTGAAAATATGGACGACTGAGAAATGAGAAAAATTCCTAAAGTAGAAAAATATCAAGTCAAATCAAAATAGTGATCTTTAATATTTTAGTGTGTCACTTTTCTGTCCATCTCTCGTAGTTCCCATTCACCGGTCTTTACTCTCTTTTGAAATGCTCTGTTTACATTATTTTCTGTCTAATGTTTTATAGGCTACTCCTCATCACTTCAACCATTTAAGTTATATATTTTATCATCCATGAAATACACATAAATATGTATGAAGTGATACTAAATTACTGAGTGAGGGTTCACATTGGCATACATCCAAATAAGTCACTCTTTTTTTTTGTAAGGTTGGCTGAGACCAATGGTACTCTTGATTAGATGAGAAGAGATACACCTGTGTAAAGCTGTGTTCGTTCATGGAGGTGGAGTTTAAAGTACTACCGTCACGGATCAGCTTGTTTAGTCACCTTTACATTCTTTGTTTGGAATATATTATCTCTTTACCCGATCAAAACAAAAGTCACAGGTGCTAAAATTTGATATTGTTGTGGGCCGTCAAGTGTAATGAGAGAGAAAGCTTTAAAAAAAAAAAATTAAAAATGGCTGACGTCCCTGCTAGCATGCAGAGTGTGTTGCTGTACCAAAACTTATAGAATCTATTTAACTCAGAAGAGTCTGTTAGTAATTATAAAAGCATTTGAGTAATTTTCTGTTTTGTTTGGAACAGTTTTCCTTATTTATGTATACCTACATATTGTTCCTCTAGGCAGGAGCAACTGGGAATGTGTTTATTTTTTTAGAACAAAAGAAAATATAATATCGAGTAATGAATATCACCTCTAGTGACAGTCTCATAGGTAAAGTATAAGTGAAGTCACATGATCATGTTTATTACAATGTACATGTAATGTACAGGGTA
>JAAAKB020127959.1:0-12676 GCA_010014835.2 Apostichopus leukothele | reverse complement strand
GGAACACAAAGATTGGAGATGAGAGGTAAAACAACCATGGTACTATGGTGTTAGTTCACTAGTAATACAAAAGTGTTTTTTTCCTTCCTTCTTTCTTTTTTTCTTTCAAATGGTTCAAATACTAGACAAATGTTCCAAAATGGTGTACCACAATGTACAGTTTATCTGTGAAGGAATAAGAAAAGAAGGAAACAACCAAAAGAACATTAATTTTACCTTAAGTTTAAAGATTGGTCCTTGACAGAAAGATGACACTTATTCTTACTTCAGGGAGGTTTTCTCTTGTTGTTGTTGCATTTATCAAGCAGGATCGCTCTCATTGGTTAAAGATGATGTCATCACGACGGAAGGCATTTTTTTTAAACTCATTTGCGATATACAGTACTTGGCTGGAACGATGACCAGCAACTTTATACTATTTGTCCTAAAATGCTTGACAAATTTACCAAATATTTACTCCAAATATTCGCATTGGAAGATTTTGTGGAATTTACACACAGTGACGCACACAGATATCATATTTTTTGTTCTCGGTCGGAGAAGGTAAAAGGAAAACGAAAACGTCGGAAGTGTTGTCGAGCGGTTCGAACTACATTTATTTACACTGAGACTGATACGATAAAATGAGTAATATAATAATGATACACTGTTCGGTAAATTAATAACTATGAACGCAATGCATCCTGACTATATCACTACAGTGCCAGTTAAAATTTCTCATCTCCCCCCCCCCCCACCAAAAAAAAAAGAAAAAGAAGAAGAAAGAATACCGTACATCTCGGAAACCTTCCTGTATATTGATAACTTCTGTATAACATACCTGTCAGAAATTGACTCTATAGCTGATCAAGTCCGTGGACTCTCGACGAACGAGTCAAGTTCTAATCAGCATGTATCCCATTATATGCAATTTGGCTACTAACGCAACACAATAAAATACATGGATAATTTGTTATAAATGACCGATATAGGGAACAGTTAAAGAATTAGCCATGTTTGTCCGATGTAGGGAATAGTTAAAGAATTAGCCAAAATCATGATTCTTCTCCGAATTTATCCCTCCAAGGGCAGCTCATGGTGACGGACATACACCATTGTTTTGGAATTGTCAGCGATGTCCAGTCCACATCCGGCCGCCATTTAAACCCATTCGTAACCTCCTAATTTACCGAATAAGAGAACCCCCCCCCCCCCCAACTCGTCAATCACTGGCTGCATTCCTCTAGCTACCAATACACTAGAATAGACGAAGCCACATATGAGAGATTTTAATGGTTTTATCCATTGAAGTAAATTTTTAGGTTTTTATATCTTATTAAATTTTAAGGATAGGTTGGGTGAGGTTGTTTACTTTAATGTTGAAGTCATAACAGCTTTCGCCTAATCTCATCGTTCCTGCTACAATTTTGTTTGTATTGTGTACCTTCCCTGTATCTCGCATTATTGTCAAAGCTACTGTTCCATAGATAATTGCCTGCATGGCTAGCTCTGAGTTGTACTCGTATGACCGTCCTTGCCATTGTTGACTTGCCGTACATGGATAAACTTCTAACGTTGAAATTCATCGTCGCATGTACACACAGCAGACTAACCATAACTAGTTCCCCGTACCTTGGCCTCTAGACTGTACGTAACCAACGTGTCACATTGTTATTGCCAACTTAATAGCTGACGCAGCAATTAGAGAAGAAGAGAAAGAAATTTTATGTTCATATCAAGATCATTTTAAGATTATTTAAAGTAGTTAAGATATATTTAGGATTTTTTCAAACGTTATTTTTTGTATAAAAATACAAATAAAACTTGTTAACTGAACATCCTAATTACACCGGGCAATAGTTTGCCCATTACATTTGTACGTGTGTTAAAAGTGACAACCACATAATGTACACGATGGAGTCTCTCAAGTACCTTTGCTTTTCTATATTTGTGTTTATCCCTGTCTCCAATTGCCTCTATTTTCATATTGGTGAAACAGAGAAAAAATGTTTTATCGAAGAAATTCCCGATGAAACCATGGTAATAGGTAAGATAAAGGGTCTCTTTATATCATATGTTAGGCTACGAACAACCGTACCGTTACCGTTCTCTGCCTAGCCTATATGCAGCCTAAGTTAGAGTAGACCTAGGATATGCCTAAAAAGCCTTAAGTTGCATTCATTTAATGCGATAGAGTAACGCCTGAACATTATGAAGCGAGCCAGGCTATAAATCCGTCAACGTAGGCCTAGGGGGAAATGTCATATTGGCAAGTCCTAACCTGGCAAAGAAAAGGGAATAGACGAAAGCTTAGCCTAGGCCCAGCAATTTCTTTGCTGGAATGACATTCAGAAACCACAGCATCCCACATTAACAGCACAAACAGTGAAATAATTTCCTTATGGAAGCTGAGACTGTAGATGAGTAGCCAAAGTAGCCTTTAATGTTACTATAAAGAGATCATCGAGGGGTCTGTAACATCTTTTGCCTTAAGAAGTTATCCAACTTGTAACTACTGTGTTATTATGGGGTCTATTGTCAAAAGCCACAGGGCGGCTCATTTTCCATATGGCTATGTTGAGTTCCTAGACCCATGCCTGTGTTAAATATCATGACATCACAATTGTGAGTAAAAGTTGGTGTTCTATGCATGTTCCAAAACTACACATCTCTCCTACAGTGAGTGTACATATTAAATAATAAAAGTCTAATATTAACATTGGTTATATTTGTTATATAAAACCTATGTACTTGAGATCTATTTTCCTTCAACAGGCAACTATAAAACGCAATTATATGATAAAAAGTCAAATAGCTTCATGCCTTCCAGTCCCGGTATTGGCATGCATGTGGAGATCAAAGGTCCAGATGATGATATTATTCTATCCAAGATGTATAGCTCTGAAGGACGGTTTACATTCACATCCCATACACCTGGAGAGCATCTAATTTGTATCTATTCAAACTCTACTTCATGGGCCATGTTTGGCAGCAATAAAATGGTAAGTTGCAATTCAGCTGGGTAGTCAAGTTTCTTTGTTTGCCATGTCATATACTTTGCCAATTTTCACTGAGTGATTATGATTGTTGAATGAAATAACTGTGGTAGTGCAGTAATGTGGTAAAAAACAGGGCGTTAAGGAGAAGACGTTAGCGCAGTACAGGAAAGGAGTTGAGATAGACCGCAAAGTTGGGACTCCGATATAGATCCTTCTTATAGCTTTAACAGGGTTTTAATTTAAATATCTGCAGATGTTTCAATTGTCCAGTTTGGTGCCTTTTTAACTAAATGGGAGGACAAACCTCAGAGGCCAGCTGAAAAGATAACTGTTTTAAGGACAACATTAGAATTGAGGCAAACAAAAGTAATACAGAACTTAACTCCAAGGTATGTCCTGCATGGAAGTCTTAACGGCTAACTAACCAACAGCCAAAGGGGGTCTTCGCAACGCCACTCTTGGGGAAACTTACGAAGGAACTCTCCCTAAAAGTGAGAGAGGCATCTAAGAGGGGAAAACTTACTACCTAACTAACATGTAGGATGGCTAGGAGAAGTCTGTCCTAGCCTAACTACAGGCAAACCAGACCTAAAACATGTTTCCCAGGGTAAAGAATACAGGAATAATGGAAACTGAGCCTACAAAAACAAAAAGAAAACCTCTTGTTTGCAAAGGAGAGAAGCTTAAGACTGTGTCTTCAAGTGGAGCTACTAGGCCACGTATACACGTACATGCACAAAGCCTGCAAAATACCTGGTGCTTTTAGAAAGTCAATCTGGTAACCTTTAAGAAATCGAAGGATAATGGTATGATGAATGGTGGAAGGAGGATGAAGCTGTGCTCAAATTTTATCAATTACTAGGTTAGGTACATGAAGAAGCATAACTTTACTGGAGACAGGCTAAGGCATGTGCAGAGATTCTATCAAAATATTGGTGAGAATGTTTGAGTCTAATAGACAATCACCCTGGAACCTTTGACCTTGAGACCCTTAAAATGGTCTAGATGGGAAACGTCCTGGTCAGATATTTTGACTGTTATTTGAGATAGGGATGATCCATATTCATTTCTGTGACCAATTCCATTAGTTCTTGCTGCAAACAATTATTAGAGTGGTGGAATACTGAAGCCACTTGATTATATAAGGATCAGTTGGCATTATTCTTTGTTCCAAATTGTACATGACAATGTCACATATTTCAGGCTGATCTGTGGTTGGGAGATTAGATAGCATTATTTACCATATATACCGTATAATAATATTTACAATTACTTTTATGAAGTACTGAATGATGGAGTCTCGAATCTTTAAGAACTGATGATACTCCGAAATTTCAGGAGTCACGCATGCCTAGAATATCACTTAATCAATAACAGGAATATAATTCAAGGAAATAGTTGTCTTGAAAGTTTTACTTAGTGATTGAGTAAAAGGTAAGAGGCTTTGAGACTTCATACCAAAGTTAAATAATATTTGTGTTTTATTTTGTTTTAATGTGCAGAGGGTTCATCTTGATATTGAAGTGGGAGAACATGCTAATGATTACAGAGAGATCCAAGAAAAGGACAAACTTACAGAACTTCAGCTGCGGGTACGACAGTTGCTTGACCAAGTAGAACAAATTCAGAAGGAACAAAACTATCAAAGAGTAAGTCAAAATGGAGTGCAATCCTGTAGCTCCATGGCATTTTACGGTCATCTTATGTTAAAACACACAAGTTGACAGGTCCTAGCTACAGTGATTGTATAGAGTATGCTTCCTGTAGGCATTTACGACATTGGGAAAGATGAAATTGAAAATGAACATTTTCACAGAGTGTGGAAGTGAGCATTAACTGAGAAATTAATGACAGTGACTCTAGCAACTTATCAACAATGTGGGTGACCATCTTTCATTATATATTCCATGCCGGAGGTGTAAGAAATCTATGCGGATGTGATGGCGTGTGTATGTGACACCTGCTTGTAAACACCAAAACTCAAAAAGTTCATGGCAGGTTAACTTCATGCATGGTATGTTGCACGTAACTTGACAACACATCAAAAGTATGTTATTTGTTGGGTTGACAGTAAATTACGGTAACTTGATCTCATGGCCAAAAATGACCAAACAGTTGGGTTGCTTGATTGCACGTAACTCAACATTATATCAAGAGTATGATCTTGTTGACTTGTCTAGTTGTGCGCTACACATCAACTCAAGTATTTGCGTTTTGTCAAGATGTAACATTTCATTTAGCATATTTGTAAACTCTACTAGAAATGTATATAAAAGTTTGTTGTAATGTCTTTTTATACTACTAAGATTACACCTTGTGTGTCCCTTTAGAATCATTGTAATTCAGACAGATTCCTCTGATCTCTCAAGACTTTGCTCATGAAGCTATGGTTGATTCTTAACGTTAGAATTCGGACATATCAGTTACATAAGTAGTCATAGTGCAGTCCTAACTAACATTGAATGTTGACATTTTCAGTACCGGGAAGAACGTTTCCGTCAGACCAGCGAGAGCACAAACCAGAGAGTTTTATGGTGGTCAATCGCACAGACGGCAATTCTCTTAGTGACAGGGTTCTGGCAAATGAGGCACTTGAAAGGATTCTTTGAGGCAAAGAAGCTGGTCTAATTCATGTGAGTAATTTATTTTGGAATCAAAATTATTGGTTGGAACTAATATTAGGGACAAGACAAGGGGACAAGTGTTATGGACAGGGACAAGTGTTATAACCTTCCACTATGAAGGATTATGATATTATGTGGCTGACTTGTTGTAAGACACCCTTATCGGAGGAGGGAAAGAGTTTCCGCAGCAAAGCGAGCCGTTCTAACAACACACTTAGCAAATACCTGTGAGTCTCTAATTGCTTCTCTCGCAGTAGTATCCATGAAACTTATTCATTGCGTAGGCCATATTATATGGCAATAAGGCCTATGAAATGTTTTGATGTGAAACGACCAATTCTTTGGTTTGAATATTTCATTACCTCAATCTCTGTGAATGGGCCAAAAGTTTAGCTAAGAGGTTTATTTTCATGACCGTGATGTATTACTACACAGTAGTATATAAAAGTGATTGTAGAGGTAGGGGTTGATTGATTAGTTCTTGTTTATAATGGAATGCATATTAAATGAGGCTTTTAACTACATAATGAATTCCAATTAGTATCTTAGTGTATCACATTTGATTCATACTTGTGCTGTATATTTTGTATCAGTTTTCTTAAAATGCAGCAAATTACTTCTCTTCATTTCAGAAAATGGAATAAACTGAGTTTAACTGTGAAGATGTGGAAACCATGTATGGGTAGAAGGTGCTCAGATGTAATTGAATGTTCCCTTATCAAGAGGATGGCAGGGACAATGAGCAGCATACAGTTTGGGCAGTTGATTGCCAGACATGGTTTCCAGGTTCTGGCAGAGTGGGCCGGCCATTCATTCAAGTTGAACTTTTTATCTTTTAAATATCATCACCAGTTTCTATACTTGTTGTATTTTAAAGTCACAGGTGCCTTTTTGGTGGTGAAGGAGATGTTCATTTGAGGCTTGCTCTGTAGAGACCAGGGGTGGGTTAGGGGATTTAAAAATAAGTAGTAGAAAAAGTGTTCTGTTGTAGGTTAACTTGGGAATTGGTTAAGTATTTTGTGAATCAGGATTGTAGTGTCTTTGAGGACTTTGGTTTCTCTGATATGGTCTTTGGCAATCTTGGTAATTAAGCATTCATATCTCTTTTTGTGAATAAATGTTGGAACATTTGCTAGTTAACAAAGCAAAAGATTTGAACTAAAACTTTCAAAAAGTCCAACTAGTAAGCCACCTTCAAACATTTTGTTATAATTCTTATCTTTAATAAATTTAATCTTATATGCATGGAAATATTAAGCTGCAATATGTGATGATTTAGCCTGTTTCGTGCATTTATATGCCTTCAGAGTTTGAAGTAGAGTATGCCGCATATGTAGTGTGGGACTGTGTAAATAGATTGCAAGAAACAAAAGCAAAATCTGTGTTCTGAAAAATTGGTCAGTTGGTCAAGACATCAAGGTGACCAGTCATGTCAGGCCTTAGAACTGACCATGGTGGTCAGGACCTATATCTGACCGTAATGGTCAGAACGTAGAACAGAGCACATAGGTCAGGATGTTGATTGGTCCACTGTATTACTATTCAGGGATGGCAAAATTGATGCAAATATGTATAGCTTGTGTGTGATTTAGTAGCACTTGAAGACTATATGGGCCACTTGCATATTCCAGATTTGTTGCTAAAGCCCTCCTGCAAATATATTTCCTGATTCAAAGGTTAGTGGCTGATGGAACTATTGGTAACCTAGAAAGAAAAATGTCAATTGAAGCAATAATCAATTTTAGAAGCTTGGTGTTGTAAGCATGCTCAACGTTAGTTACACTGGAGAGTTCTATCGTCTGTGGGAGTTATTCATTATCTGTGTTTCTTCATAATTTCTTGATGAGCATCATACATGCTGCATCAGGCTAACATGCTGTCTATTCGGCCAGCATGTATTTTTATTTTAAAATATTAAGAGCTATGTACATTTATCTTCACCTTCAGAAATGTCTGCTGATACCGTGAATCGTCTAGTTCTATGTTAAGGGTAGAAGGGTGCTATTGTTAAATGGTAACATGGTTTCAACCTAAAACTAAGTGTTGTCTGATATTGCTAATGGTAAGTTGCAGATAACAATTGTGACACTGAAATTTCTTGTTTATTGTGAAAGTGGGCAAAAACCTAAATTTACCATGTTGGAAGAGGAGATCACTCCAGTTAATATATTTGACAGGGGAATATCTCGAAAAGCAGAATTAGTTATCACTAACATTACTTGCGCCCGGACTATGACATCATAGACTAAAAATACTGCCTCAAGTCATCCTTTGAGATGGCTTGCCTTTCAAGGACTGATGAATAGATTGCATCAGGATGTGGAAGCACTCGTTCTAGTTATGTTCTCGACCATACAACGCTGTATATGGAAAATGCAAGTCATTTTTCTTGGATTAGTGTTAGTGGTGTGGTTTCCATTTTGCTATACCCATTAATTGCACCTTGGCATTTGCAGACCCTCTAGCAAGAATTTGTCAAGATAAATGGACACTCTTGCCTGGCATTTCTTACATACTCCAGTTTGGGTTTGTATTCTGCATTTGTAAACTAGCGTTCTGTTAATAAATTAAGTTACTCATTTCTTGTAAAGGATGATATAACATCAGAATGGCTAATTCTACAGTAGACGATTCTTACTGGAAGAATATTGTAGCTCTTGTCTTGTAGCAGAACAAATTGACAACTGTAGAAAATTATGAGTGAGTGATTTTTTGCACTTGTTTAGATTCAGGAGTGTATATTTCTTCACAAGAACCATCAAAGAAGTTGTGGTAGCTTGCATAATCTGTAGTGAGAATTGGCCTTGAAGTGTTTTTTCCGTTGGTATCAATTATGAATGTTATCTTATTTGTACATGTGCAGATGTATTTTGTGTTGTAATTCTCTATGTTACTCTGTGTCAAAGTATGAATAAATGAAAATCTTATGGTCAAAATAACTTGCTGTCTATTTTTTTAGTGGTAAAACCCTGATTGCTCATCTACTGTTTGCTCACAGGTGGTATTTGTTAAGGAGATCAATACTATCGCTGGCGTAATAGGGAGACTGCCTTCCTGTCGGCCAACCCCCTATAAAAAATCAATCTTTGTGAGACAAAAAACGACAAAAGTATTTAGAAAGTCATTGCAACAACTGAATGTATTTTTCTGAAACACTTTCAACCTGAACTCTGTAAGCTTCACAGCTTATAACAATGAATAATCAATTCAATAAAACTTCTAAATAATGAAATATCAGCTAAATAGTCAAATTTGTCTTAATATTTTGTCATCTTCAAACATAAACATAAATCCTAAAATTTTACTTAAATACTTTGCATAATTTCAGAAACATCTGTAAACATTGCCATGCATTTCAACCACATCTATGAATAAGAGTTATCAAATCCAAAGACAAAAACAATAAAAAAAAAAACTAAACAAAAGTGTCAGTCTGCGCCATCATGAACAGAGATTAACTACTAGATCTAATATAACTCTGCTGTTTAATTAGTTCTCTTTGTTTTTATATCAGTTTGGTCACTTAATATGAAGTACTCTCCCTAGTTTTGCTCTTAAAAAACACCTAGATACCTTCATGGCAGAGCAATTTTGAATTATGCAAGTGACAATCGGCTGTGTTTTTGTATTTTCATGAGGGTAGGGGACGTTGACTAATGGGAGGTGGATGCTTGGGTGTCTAGCTTGAGATGACCACTACTTGAGGATGGCAGCAAGCAAACAAAACTCTGCAGAGCAAAAGAAGCTTTAAAACGAAAGGCCTATCAGCTGTCTAAAACACGAGCAGAGCTGCATATTCCTTGAGGTAGTCTGTCTAGTGAAGTGCCGTCTGTTAAATAGTGACTGAAGAATTGTGAGGGAACTGTGTGGGTGCATACCAGAGATATCCCACTGTTGGTGCCAATATGCCAATGTTCATGGTGAACTTGGCTAAACTTACTTTCATTTATTCATAGTCCACACAAATTGTGCAAATTGCTTGGATAAATGTCAAACACGACATTAAGCTTAAACAGTGAAGACAGCTTATTGCTTCAGGTTTTCAAATGAAATTTGGCACATACCACATAAAAATAATAAAAGCAATGCAGCAATTTCTGAAGCTATTGTATGTCAAATGGAAAGAGTCAATGGGTATTGAAAAATCCCACCAAAATTGCATTGGTCTCCTCTCTGATCTGATTCACAAATATGGACAGGTAGGTGTACTATATGAAACAATGATATACTCTTATGTCTGCCTCTTGCTGTCACTGTGTGGTCCACTTTATAGACTTATCCATTTACTCCTTCAGCATCTCTGACAGCAGATATTTAAATTTAGTCAGTTGCCCCATAAATCTCTTTCACTTTGAATTAAGAAAATGAAACTCAATCGCCATCTATATTCTTTTCTGGACAGTAGCTGGACTTAAGTCTGCTCTGTGGTTAAAAAACCACTGGGAAACCTTTCCGAACCTATTTTCTCTAATGTAAAATTGTGCCTCTATAAGCATGCTTGCATGCATATCAAACATTACCTCACATTTGACATTTCATGTTTCTAATCAGTGGTCACTCTCAAAGTTATTATGATACGATAAATAATATTTAAGCTTAAAAACAAAAAAATTGACATTGAATTGGACAAAAAATTTGTATCCATAAACAACAACAACAAGCAGTTTGGACAAAGCTGAAAAGCTTGCAATCATTTTCTGTTTTTTTTTTGTACCCAGATTTTAAGAATGACCTCAAAATATATTTAATGGTCTCACTTACTTGAAACATGTTTATAATACTGGAAGATTTAAATTGAAGTGATTTTTTGTCTTTTCTTTCAAGGATATTAAGCAGTCATTTATCAGTTTTGACTTTGAGCCTTTTATATATATAGGGTTGCAAGAAATATGTTGCTAACAGCTGAAGCAAACATACTTTTTTTTAAAACTTTATAAACACTCATATGTTAGTATACACTTATCTAGCCATATACATATTTACATTTTTCTTTTTTTTCTTTCTTTATATTGAGTATTTTAATAACTAAATCCTAGTGGATCATTGATATATATATGTATCTATGTGTTAAGAGGTATGCATAAACAAATATCACATCATTATTGCCCATATAGTAGAGACCATTTATTACACTATTCAGAATAATTTCATTTTTTTTTTTAAAGATTATAGCTCAAATATCTGTAAAATGTTACCACTATCTCAAAAAAAAAGAATCACACACCGTAACAGAAAATAAATAAATAGATAAAAAAAAAAATTGAAAAACAAGAGGGAAGAGAGAGATTTTCTTTGTGGAGCACAGAACCTTTCTAACCTCCCATCTTGACGTTCTTTTTATTTTATTTGTTTTTTACATCTTTGTACTATCCACAAGATTGGGGGGGGGGCATAAAAAAATTTATTATCTCATTTTTCATAAATCAAGTAAATGGGTCATTTGAAAACAAGTCATAACTGACACAGACTAATTTTCTTTGAAAATTTATGTTCACATCATACCTTACATTTTATATTTTTAGATGTTCCTTTCTTTTCGGTGACCCTCTATAGTCCCCCCTATAGAAAGGATACAAGGATAGATCCTGAGAATAATATGAAGCTAAGTCAATCATAAAGGCTTGAAAATACTCTTTCCTTTCATTCCATACGATTAACAAGTGGTTCGACTATTGAAATTCTGTTTTTCCTCCTATAAACTCTGTTGCTGCATGTAAATTGTAAGATCCAAATTCCATTGAAAGCCCAATACCTTAACAATATATAGTCTAGGCCATAACTCATTTTTCTTTTGCTTATTTTCAAATTCAATACTGGCATCAACGTCACCATGCCACGTGTTCTGAAAGATAACAAATGTATTAGCAGTTAAACGCTGTAACCTCAACATTACCCATTCTTTTGTTTTAACAAATAATTGGGAAATGAATGTAGGTTGTAATGAGTAAATATGACTTTCATGGGTGCAATTGGAAATTTGTTTGAGCTTACTCCCACCAAACTGAAACCACAACCATTATCCAGTTGTATCAGAGGTCTATGAAAGGTAATACATGGTGCCAAATCTTCACCTATCTTAATCAGCCATGGGTGTATATCATCCCTGCCAGTATTAATCAGTGATTGACCAACCATGCATCCATACAGCAATCATATTCAAAAGACTACTTCTCAACTAATGTATCCATTATCAGTTACACAAACATCGAGTTATTCACAGATTGTTGAACATTTTTTTGTTAAGCAAGGTATCCAAGGTTACTTTATATGTACTTAAACTTCATTAAGGTAAATCCGTTTTGGAACCTTTCATTCAAGGTGATATGAGTTCTTAATTATCTAAAGTCCTCAAAACTTTATCTTGTATTAAAACTGAGACACAATAATACATATTACCTGACAAGACCAGGAATAATTACCCTGAATGGTAACTTGAGAATAATGAATTGTACCTGTTTCATTTAACTCAGCACACAAAATGTAGCATTTCGGAGAAAAAAAAAAGAGGAAGAAGAAGAAGAAATAGAACTGAAAACAAATCAAATATGAAGTTAGTTGGCAGATTATAAGGGAAGCTGAAAGAAATAATTTAGTTACATTTCACACTTGACTGAGCACACATTATATCATGATAAATACAGACAGAGATTTACATTTTAACTTTAAGGCCTAAGCTACAAACTGAAAAATGTCACAGAGACAATTGGTCTGGTGGGGGATGAGATACATGTGACTACCAAATCATGCTAAAAAAGTAGCGGATTTAAACAGAAGCTCAGAAATGGTGTCCAGATTTTACAGCATTAAATCTTTTACTTTCTTTCAAAGATTTAAAACTGAGACAAATGATTTTACTCACTCTGAAGTCAGAGGCGAAAATGTATATCTAAGACAAGATGTTTGTCAACTTTTTTCCAAACTGCTAACAGTGAACTTTACCAAATGTTATGTGAATGTGTAACTATCACAGAAGTGTAACTTGCCTTTTAGCCACTGGCTACAGTGCTAAACTCCCTCTTTGAAATCATCTCACCATTATGCATAACATGGTCCCATTCTTTTGGCCCATTCTGC
>JAAAKB020127849.1:0-12676 GCA_010014835.2 Apostichopus leukothele | reverse complement strand
TTTGTGTGTAAGAAAAAGAAATGTTGGTGGATATAGGTGGAGTGGGGAAATGATAGGGCTGGGAGAGAGACACACTGGTTAAGAAGAAACCGAGGGTGTTGGTGGGGGGGGGGGGGGGGTCTACAGTAGTCTGAAATTCAAAGGTGAGGTAAATTTGCGTGGAAACGTGTTGAGGCAAAACAGAAAAGGCTCTATGAGTTACAATTGTAATGCTAATGACTACTGCATTATTTATATTTATAAATAGGTATCTTGGTCACGGATTCGCATCACAAGTAATAACATACAGACTAAATTGTAGTAAGAACTTAATGCTTCAAATAGCAAATAAAGATCCACTTTGTGATCTTAGTTCACAGCCTCACAAGACAAATGACCTATTTTTAAGAACCTGTCATCGTAAAAAAGACTAATACCTTTTAAGAAACAAATAGCTCACAATGCCATTATCAAAGGCAATGTTCTGGAAAGCTGGCAATAAAGTGTTTATAAATTGGTCCTTTTACTCTCACATACTGTCATTAACAAACCATAACGCCATCAGACATGCTTGAGTAGGCATCAAAATTAATAAAAAAAAATAAGAAAAAAAAAAGAAGAGAAATATCACTCAAAACAAGATACACCCAGTCACAGTAGAGATAGAAATCAACCGAGCTTGACATATGCTAGTATGAATAATCTATCTTGTGAACATCCTGCAAACTGCTTGTACAACTATAAAATAAACTATGCTATGTTATGCAGTGTACATGCAGTACAGTACTGTATGTGTAATGTTCGAATGATGGCATGACAGACTGTCAAATCTGTAATAAGGTAATGTACAGGTGGTACCCTAAAGGTAGCGGGATGAAGTCTGTATTTTACAGAAGGTATTGACCACTGCAGGGCTCGAACAATGGGCTATTAACTGGCTAAATGCCAGTAGCTTGTGAGCAGACAGGTAAGCGAGGAGCGAAGTAAATGTTGAGCACATAAACACAAGATAATAAAGTCGGTTAACTAATATCAGTCAAAGCATCTGCATGATTTCTGTACATATTGAACAGAACTGTATGACAGTAACTGTATTGTATAACTGTAACTATAACTGTATATTTTACTAACTATAACTATACCTGTTACTGTATTGTAACTGTACTGTAACAGTATTACAGTACAATATCATGTCTGTTTGAGTTATTGATATAAAATATATAAAGAAATTAGATATTAACTGACAAGACAAGTAGGCCATCTAGGCTGTGTAATGCTGATGAGGATTCCCTTGTGTTTCCATAGCGATATGTTCATGGTACATACCGTAAATACTGAAAAAACAGATACAATGTAAGAGAGGAAGGAGGGAGGGGTTGTTTGGGATAAGACAGGCCATAAATTAGTCCTAAACATGTTTCACTGGCATGATAATAGTGTAACAGATTGATTAAAACATGATAATTATCATTCACAGTTAATGCATGATAAGCAAAATATTGGAATTTCCATCGCCAAAGGTGTACACAACAATTAAGCTACGTAAGTACACGAGGAACTGCACAGATAACAGTATAGTCAGTCAGGTTCCTTACAGACCTAGAAAACAGATTTTAGACAGCTTCATAGGAATGTGCTGTACATACCACAAAAAAAATATATATATAGTGCTAACTTTACTCATTATTTCAAAAATATGATCGGGCGTGAAATATGGGAAAATATATCTACATAACGCTGTCAGTCAGTTATGTCTTCTACCTGTCTACATTTCTGATCTTAGATAAGAATTCAAAGCCACAAAATGATTGATTACACCTTAAATGCAGTAAAACTATTCAACAACCATTTTCTTAACAGGAGCCTAGATGTATGTGTATAAATATGCTGTACAGGTAGAGTATATGCAGCTTGAAGGAATCAAGTCATACATGACAGCATGTTTAAATATTTAATATGTAGTAGAGGGAGAAATAAAATATTGCCTACACGCAATGATTGATTTGAAATTCTCGGTGCTCCAGTATAGCGCTCATCTCCTCTCTGTTTCTCTCTGTCTCCGCCTCTCGCTCGCTATACACACACACACACATAGGTTCTAGAGAAAGATGTTCTGTATAATGACATTCAGTAATGCCAAATTTAAAATACTCAAACCAGCTACTTGACAAAAGACTGAATAGGTCTTCTTTTTAACTTTAAAAATATGGGGAGTGTTTTCTTGACAAGCATTACTTGCAAAATACAAATACCATGAGCTGTATACCTACTGTACAGCACCTGTATGTACAGTATGTCAATGTCCTGTATTTATACAATGTATGGCACCACTGACCAGTTAAGACTTTCTATCAGGCTTCTTAAAAAAATAATAATAATAAAAATGGCAGATCAAATTACTGTACGGTACTGTGGTGTACTGTACGGTATGTACGGTACTGTGCTGGAACGGAGTTGTACAGTAAAGTTGTTCTATATATCTAACGCAAATACTTTTGGAAAATTGACTGATGAAACAACAACCTATGATAAGTTACAGACTTTGGCTTACAGTGTATAGCAGCTCTAGGCTATGTTGCAAAGATGCATAATTTTAAATATAAAACTGCAAGCAAAACAGGTGCCTTAGATTTACTGTACCAACTATCCACATGTCATTTTTTTATTAAATTTCTCTTTTCACGTTTGGTTAAAATCACTGTGTGCACCGATCATCAAAACAGTCAGCAAAATAATGTACAAAAGCCTTTTTTTTTTAATTACCGAAATGAAACTGAGGTCTATAACATCATACTGGTCATCTGTGTAATAGGACCTTATAAAAAAAATTAAAAAGTGCAGATGTGGAGTGGAGTGGGAGACAGGTAAGAGAGGACCAAAGTAAATTATGGGATACCAATTTGTTACCTAAAAACATCCTCCTCTTATAGATTTCATATGAAGAGAAACTGAGAAACATCTCCCCTGTCAAAATAAGAAACAAGCTGGATACAGGAGCTAAAATTACTGGATAGTGTCCTTTACCGTAGGTATTACAATGGATTTCCATGTTTCCATGGATGGGGAGTCATTTCTTTACAACTTGGTACTGCATGTACTCAAATGTTGTTTATTTCATAGATCTTAAAAGTGCTGTAGTCACTCTGAGTTGTGAGGAGACAGGTGAGTCAGTAACCCACGTAAATATTATAACCATTTTATAGCCGTCCATTAGCGATTGACGATGACTTGGACAATAACTACATGGCAAACTTTGAATAAACACAATTATAATAGCAAACTGCATTAAATTTGCTCTGACACAACACCATACTTACTCGTGTTCAATGAGACACAAAAAGAAAAAAAGAGTCTCTAATGGAAGAGTCAAAAGAGACATTTGTATCGCTAAATGCAATGAAAGTCAAATTTGACTAAAAGCCCACAAATGAGAAAAAATTAGCTACTGATACAATCTTCAAAAGTGGTGACAGAATTATTACATACATTAACCAATACCATAAAAGCAGGGCAAATCACATTAATTATGGATGCAGCGATCTATAATCAAGAAAGATAGCTGTGTTTGAATTCAAACGATGGATGATGGGACTTACAATTTAACTATCTGCTCACATCAATATTTAGCATCACAGAATACAATTTTCAGCAAGGAAAGAGTGATACTTGTCAATTCAAAACCTAGAGAGTTAAAGCCAAAAAACAAAAAGAAGAAAGAAAAATTATCAATGTAGGTCTACTATTTGCAGTGGCAGCCCTACTGGGGGCATGAAGGGGCAATTTCCCCCCAGATTTCCGCTTTTGCCCACCCCCAATCAGATCTGCTACTTATCCAAATATATACAGAACAAGGCTAATCATTTGTGTTAGAATAATCTAACAAATCTTCTTTTCTTTTTTATTTTTTTTTTTTATTTTTTTGAGATTCCTGTTAGCAGACTTCTTATCTACACTCTGAAATAACCCATAATGCAACTGTTCTACCTAAGAAAATGAAAAAAAAAGAGATACAACAACCAATGAAATGACAGACACATGGTCACATGACCATGCTGCAGGGCTACTTCATTAGCTTAACAATATGTTAGCAAGGGGCTTAATTAGCAATATTTCATTCATCCCAAAGGTCATACCATATATAACCACACCAGTAGTTTACTACCTGTGACTTCAATGAAAGAAAGAAACAAAGCCAACGTAATCATCAAAATGATTTCCGTGCGACATCCTCAAAGGATTCTTCTTTTTCTATGACTACTAATAAACCTAATGAGCTCCTCAATGTTAGCGTTCCTTTCAAAACAAAGCACTCATGGTGTTTGTCGCTGGTGTTGTGCAACACAGTGTATGAAATAAATAATGATCTCAATCTTATTAAAGGAGAATTTTTTTGATGCCAGTTAAATAAAAGTAACTCTAAATAAAATGTGGTGTTCTGTAGGTTAGGATGATGTGCATTGGAAAGAGGACTTACAGTACTGACATGAGAAAACAGTATAGTCTGCATTTTAGTAAAAGCATGAGTGCTATAAACACATTTGGCAAAACTGAGGTTACTTTCGACTAGACACATTATGCTGTGGATAGAATAATACAGTCTATATAAGAAAATAGTTGAACATATGATAAGTGTTGCTTGTTTGCTATTGACTTCATTGCAATGACCAATTAGTGTACATACCATTCATGGTATTATTGAACCCTTGTCTCTCATGCAAGGAGAACGGCTTGGTATCTACGTGTCTGTGTCTGATTTTATGTTACAATAAGTTGTGTTGATGTCCAAAATGGAAACTTGCTAACGACAGAATCAAACACCTATACTGGTGCTAAATAATGCAGCCATATTAAGAGGGAGCCACATTTAGAGGGCGTCACATTTAGAGGGCGCCACATTTAGAGGGTGCCGTAGATAGGGGGGCCATAAATAGAGGGGGCCATAGATAGAGGGGGCCGTAGATAGAGGGCGCCATAGATAGAGGGCGCCATACATAGAGGACGCCATACATAGAGGACGCCATACATAGAGGACGCCATACATAGAGGACGCCATACATAGAGGACGCCATAAATAGAGGGCGCCATATGTAGTGTGCACCATTTACCCCACGTCACTACCTCTAAAATCCATTTAACATGCTTTGATTGGGCACTGTACCAATTTCCTACTGTATTTGGCTACAGTGGAATGTCCATTTATATATGTCACCGTACTGTATTCAATTATATCACTCAACAACTCATCTGTACAGTGCTGTCACCAGATAACATTTCTATCACATGTGCTTAAAAGATGATGGAATGAGAGAACTTGAACACATTCAACAAACATTTCAATGATCAAAGCATTTATCATTTCAACGTCACTAATGACTCACAGGCCATTCTGGCCTGTGAGTTAAAGAAGGTGGGATAGTGTGTTGCTATCTTCTTTTCTTTGTGTATTCGTTCTTCTTTTTCCTTTTCTTTTTTTACCACGAACAGCTCAATTTATCCTACATTGTACATATGAGACAAATGCTCATAAATATTTCCATTTCTAAATTTGTTTTCTTCTGACATTGAAACATCAGTACGTTCCCATTGTTGGTCAGATTATGCAATAAGAGTGTCACTTCAGGGTACACTGTACTTAGTGAAAAACTACTTAATATAGATGTGAAGCATAAATCAAGTTTAGAATATTGGTGGTAAAATAATTTAAAAAGTTACTTAATACATGTCGACTGTATGCTTTTGTATTGATTGACAACGTTACCCTCTGACATTTGCTGTCTATACATGTGCTGTATCATATAGTACAAGGAACACAGTACAGTAGAAACCAGATAAATAATTAATTTGAATGGTATTAAAGAGATATTCAAATGATCAAAGTAGGAAGTTAGAAAACCTGCTCCAATTTTGGTTCGTAAAATGAGAATCACATCCTTCTTTGAAGGAAGATTTCATTTTTTTACATTTAATGCATATTTAGGAATGTATACTGGCAACATTTTTGTAAGTGAAATGACACCATCATGACCTTTCAAGATGTCTGTTTTGGCTATGATGTCATTAAGTGGTCTGAATCTATACTTTATTTTTAAAGAACATGTGCAGGACATGATGACATCACAGAGAATCCACCGCTGGTGGAGTCCAAATGGATTGATCTGGAAACAGTCACACTTTTGAAGTTAAATAAAAGCTTCCAGAGACAATTTGTACATTTGGTTAAATTTTAACATGTTATGTTAGTTTTTCATGGGAGTTTACAGTACAAGAAGAGTACCACAAACTTTGCCACTCATCTTCTAGCTTAATTCTAAGACAGTAGAAGGTGAGGCGAAACCTTTTTTGAGGAACGACATTTTATACAGAGGCCTGTCAAACTGCCACAATATTTCTCAAGAGGGACTTGAAAGTTTCACGTGGACAAAATAAAAACTCAGACATTGCGGTAACACACCCGGAAGAAATAATCAGTTTACCGTCGTGATGATTCAGAATTCAGTAGGCACAATCAAGCTGAATATATACAATATGTTCTAAGCACATCCAGCTCTCAATCAGACCGAGAAAGTGCAAACCCTAAATTGCATAAAGGTTACTACTCCTTTGCACTTTTTTTGAGAGATCAACCCTGACGACAACGACGAAGACGGAACAATTTGTTTCGAGCGGGTTAAATCTTGGAAAGAGTCAAAAGTGACATTTACATTAGCCAAGATATGTACAATTCCTCATTTACAAAATGCCACTGTTCCGGGGGAAATTTCCACCTGCCAATGTGACTTTTGGGAGATGTTTAGGAATGAAAGTCTTACAGGCAATGTGGCGGATAAAGTGTCTAAAACGAGCTCTGTAAGATCCCCCCAGCAACAACTATAGGAAGATGATCAATGTAAGTTGTTGTGATGGCAGATCGTAATCTCTCAACTTCTCTATTCTTCTTCTTTTTTTTGCAGAGAGAACGAAAAAGAAAAAAAAGTGAGATAAAACAAAAGAAAAAGGAAGAAGAGTTGTATCCCAAAGGAGTGTCAAGGAATTATTCAAAGACAGATTTCTCAATCGTTATACTGTACAACTTTTAAAGGAATGGCCAAATATCAATTGATGTGCCGTGTCAGGTAGCGTACTGTTGACATGGCATTGTAATGGGCTCGAAATCCCCCGCCCGCCGGGCCCTTCACCAACTATTGAGTCAATCTTAAATTTTACGGTGATAGGGCGTTTCATATTTGTGCACCACGTTTACATGGAATGACCTGCCACCTGCAATTGGTCTGTTACCCACTTTTGATTGTTGTGAGTCCTAACTAAAAACTCATCTATTTATCATGTACACTTTAATGACTGATCTTTGTTTTAATTGTCCTAAACCTTATTTATATTAGTTTCAGTAAATTTGTTGATTTACTGTCTTTCTGATTTTGCTATGACTACTGTACTTTATAACATTATACTCCTCTGTACATACCCTATATTTGTACTTATTAAAATTTTACTGTGGTCCATCAATGAAAAGGGCTTTGAGATATCCTTTTATGTAAATACATATTTATTATACATATATTATACATACTGTATATGCCAGAACAGCAACGATAATGGAAAATATAGTCTTCAGCCAATCCAGGATACTGCGATTAAACGATACTCTCTTTACTACTGAAGACAACTGCTCTTTGCATCTATTTCGTTTAACCCTTATCACCCACTGTAAGCGTTTCCTAGTGGCGTCAATAACAAGAAATATATTCAAATCTGGTGCATTTAATCTCCATTTATGGATCAATATTTTGTTACTTGTTTTCTATTTTCATCTCCTCATTAGGTCACTTCCATATTTCCTTGACAATCTTTCCCCTCACGTTGACTTTATTACGGCATGAAACCGCAATGTTATCTTTCTTTTTTTCCCCTTTTTCCTTCGACTGACTACGTATGAATTCCAAATGGTGGCATAAATTAAGACGGTATGACTACTTAAAACTTGCAACTCACTTTTCAATGGGTTTAGCCTTGAGGGTTTTTCCAAGGGAATAGCTATTTTTTACTCCAAGAAGAGTGTATGTAAATGAAGTAAAAAGTAGTGCTGGATGCTTTTAAAGCAAAAAAAAACACAATTTTTGAAAGGGAATAAATTGAGGTCACTTATAATCAATAGTTCATGGTTTGCTTATCAAAATATTATAAAAAAATATATAAAAAAACTTGCTATCAGTTTAAAAAAGCAAAAAATTCAGCCCTGAAATTGATAAATGTTCCCCACATATGAATGATAATATTCATGATGTATGTGATTTTCAATATGTGGGTTGCTTTTCTAGCTCACATGAAATGTCCTTCATGAATGGAAAATAGTCTTTGCCAGCTTGGTTCACTTGTTCTTTCTTTGAAATTTCTATCTGAAAACCACAATGATGAAGTCTTCTTTACTATACTTAATATAAAATTCTAATATTGCTGCTGTACTGTACACAAACATGTACATAATATTTGCAAGTTCACATATAACGAGGTCCACTTCTCACTTCCCTGAACAGTAGAAACAGTTCCCTTAAAACTTGGTGGATCCTTTGAATTTAGCGTCCCTAGCTAGCCCTGTAAAACTCCTTTATCTTATGAGGTTGTTGTCCCAAGAAAACCCAACTTTGAAAAATACCTGTGTGGTAACATATTTCCTACTTTAAAGGCTTATCTTCCTATGAGGTTGCCGGGAGTATAAGTGTTCACGAAGACAGTCACATACCTCTTGCTTGTTAATGGTAGTCAGAGAAGACCAAATTTCTGTTTTGGACAGCTAAAATTGACTGTGGAGGCTTAGTTTGTTGATATCAAATTCAATTTGCATCCTAAATAAATACCCCAAATAATTTAAAATGACAAAATTTTGCTATCACTCCATTAGCTGGTGTTCTGTCAACACCATTGAACCTACTGTACACATATCTCCTACAGTGTACATCCTGCATTGACATACTGGTTATTGTTACTTTGCTACATTTGTCTGGACTACCAAATTCGCTGTTCAGACAAACAAAATGTAAGGTCCTGGTCGTCCAAGGGACAAGCGGAAAAACATCCTTAAAAATTTATCCCGTGTTGGAAATTTAAACTTTGCAAAGTAGCACACTGCCTAGGGTACACATGTAGGTATGTTTAATTATTAATATTCCCGTACAGTAACAAATTAACCCCTCCCAACTCTAATTAAACACTTTTCCTGGGATCAAGTTGCCCTCAGCTTAGTTAGTATAACCTGTGTATTTATCATACATACTGTATTTATACAGTATACAGTAAGTAACAGACCTCTTACAATACACCAACACTTATGTTCCTACGTATACATGGGGTTGAGCAGAGTATAACCCATTAGTTACCTACACAGTTAATCAATACTTTAAAGTAATATAGTATTTACTAAGGTTTGAACTAGTATGTACAGTACAGTAGTAATACTCTGGTCAGACCAACAGATTTGCCATTGACACAGCCTCCTGCAAAGTAAGTCTCGGGTGTCCATGCTAAATTCTCCTCACAAGAATCAGCAAACTTAAAATCTGAGTGAACTCTTGTCGCACAAGATCTTTAACTTGCACTAGTTAAGGTTATCATGTGGACGCTACAATAGACTAAACTGGCCTACCTTCTCTGGAACCTGAAAAGAACCAATATTCTCTTGCTTGAAAACTCAGCAAAGCTAATCACATTGAAATTGATTTTGGCTCAGTGTGGTGTAATTAACAGTAAAGTACAACTGAATAATGCTACTTTTGGGGTCCCTCTTAAAAACATTGATTTTTTTTTTTCCATTTACTGATGCAACATCAATGAATGGAAATGGAAAGGAAATGGTAAGCATGCAATCTCCCAGCCTTGAAATTTTCCTCCCAACATTATTCCACAAACCAGGTTGGGTTTTTTTTCATTGCAGGAAAGATTATTATTTAGTCTACCTTCAAAATCGTTCTTAATAGAGAAATCCAAGCATTTCATTGGAGGAGAAAACTGAACAATTTATAATTTCTGATTTATTTCACATATTTGTTGAATATAGTCAATAAATATGACAACAAGTCTAGGAGTCAAAAATGTTTGGAACCAAAGATAATCGCTATACTTCTCTCTTTACTGACATTGATGTGGATTAGAAACAACTTGCAGTATTAGTGTCTTAGTTTGATTAATTTCCAGACATCTTTGAGTAGTATTCTGTGAGAGGGTTTAGCCAAACATGAAAAAGCAAGTGACACAAACACATCCATCATTTTTGACCTACTGTATATGACAGAGACCTTTGTGAAGAACCAACTTGCACAAACAGCTACTGTAGGAAAAATCTTCTTCTTCCATAATATGGGAGATATCCTTCTGTAGTTTGTCTCGTCTGTGAGATATCACGGTTTGTCTTATCTGGGAACTGTGATTTTGTAATTTATCTGTGATGTCATAGTGTCACTAAGAACTGAGAGGTTTTCACTTCCTTCTTTCTCGTCCCAGGTTATTATCAAGGACCGTATTAAAACAGTGTTGACACTGAAACCAACATGAGGTCAAAGGTCAAACCAAAGGTCAAAGGTCAAGCCGTCATGAGGTCAAATTAACAGGTTCAAACATTTTGAGAGTCAGCATTTGCAAAACCCATCTCAAGTATAGAAAAATAAACACTGTAAGACCATTAATACTTGTAAAATACAAACACTTGAGGCACATGAGGCTGAATGATATTTTCAGACGACTGTCTTTTATCGACCAGAGATATTTCTCCTTGCAAGACAGCACTATTAGAAAACATGAACAAAAAAACCTTCTACCCTCCTTGGGAGAGCATTTATTAACATATGAAGCATGATCAAAAGCCACATGTTTCTGCCCTAATTTTCCGTACTTGCTTAAAATTATACAAACCATTCCGCAGAACAGACCTGATAGTGTTCTTGTACATGTATGTACAGAATTCTTTATACTAGGAAAAAATGTTAAACAGGCAGTTGTTGCTTGCTAATCATGAATACAAGATGCAAAATACGCTTTGTGAAAGCTTAGGCCCCCCCCCCCTCCCCCAACTCTTCCATCTCTCTATAACATTTTACTGTAGACTTTAAGTATATACACTGAAAAATACATTTTGTATTCCGGGCAGTAATTGTTTCGATAGGCTAAGCAAACCATGAAATATACAAAGATAACCGAATACCCCTCAAAGTTTAACTCAACGATCTCGGTGGTTAGAAGTTACAATCATTAGGATTGTAGGTAAAAGCACTTAGCTCAATACAGAACATTTTCCATTATCAACTTAGAATGTAAACAATGCTGTATTCTTTTCATTTGTAACTATTAATAGTTTATGCCAAATCCAGAGATGGATATAGCAGGGGGCTGGGGAAGGGAAATTTTTTGTCCTTTGGATGTAACACATAAATTTCAGAATGGCTTTTGATTATTATTATTGTTAGTTTTTCTTGGGAGGGGGGCAAGAGAAGAGGGAAGATTACAAAATTTGATCTCGCTTTGTTTTTTGTGCAATGTAAACATCAAAGTAAACATCACACCCAAAATCGGAACTGCCGCATATCTGCCGTAATGGTGCTGCTTATCACCCTGCTGTTGATAGAATTTCCTTATACTGTAATTACACTAAAACATAACACGTTCGAATCTTTGCTATTAAATTAAATGTTTTAAACAGATGACGAGGCTTTAACCGGTAATGCCAAAAAATATTCACTCTACAAAGCATTAACAAACATTTTCCCTTCCTTTCTTTATTCCTCATTGGTTTTGCGTATAAATGCAGCTTTATAAATCCTCTCTCTTAAGCGAAGAAAAAAAACAAATGGAAAAAAAAAAAGGTGAGCAAACAGTGCATTATAACCAGAGTACAAGCAGCCTTTCTGACAAGAGCATTAGCATGGATCAGAGTTAATGGGTGTCAAGGCTAAACGATACTGTTATCTAATGGAATATGTTATGTACAAAAACTGCATTTTATTAGCAACAAATGGGGGGGGGGGGATGATAAGTAAGGTTGGCATTATTTTTGCAATTACTGGGTCTTTTTGTTTCGCTATATTGATGACGGTATAAATTAGATGTCCCCGGAAATGGACAGGAAGGTGAAGAATTAGGCTGAAGATTACAGAATATACTTTGGACTGAAATTCAGATATTATAAGCTAAGACATTACTGCTTACTCGTACATGAAGAGAGAGGGGTTAATTGATTCAGTGACTGAATGAATTAACCTCTCTCTCTTCATGTACAAGTAAGCAGTACATGTCTTAGCTTATAATATCCAAGTTCTAATCCTACACTAGTAAGGTACTTATGGCATTAACGGTCAACTTTAGGACACAGAAAGGCGGTGCTTCGACAAGCCGAGACAAAAGAGGGCTGGTGGCTTGGTCAAGTCAACCTACAGTATAGGGATCATATAGGGAATCATTTATCCAGTAATAATAACCTCGTTCAATGTTTCAGGCTGGTCAAATTGCATGTACAAGCTCAGAGGTGTACTGTAGTATACTGTACTGTGTATTGCGGTTTGTTTAATACCCAGAAACTCTAGTATTTTCTAGGAGACGAAAAAATTCAGAGCCTCCATACCTACACAAACTTTGAACACTAAATTATTCCCTGCCCGCCCACCCCCCCCCCCCCCCCCCCCCCCACCTGCCCGACCATTCCTACCCCCACGTACTG
>JAAAKB020127739.1:0-12677 GCA_010014835.2 Apostichopus leukothele | reverse complement strand
TTAAAATATATAAATAGGCCTACATCTGTTTTAAAATAGTGCATGCAGTGACTAATTTGTTTATTCCATTGAGGACGAAGATTTACAGGAGCAGACATGTAAAATATAAGTCGTAAGGACGTATGTTAATCATCGTGTTAGCGCCGTAAACCACTTTATTATGACTGCATCGAAGTTAGCTCTGTTCGTAATGATCACAAATACACCAAAAATGCAAAGTTTATAGCCAAACGAGAGTCCGAAAACAGTCTTTGAATAAGTTTGCTTTTATACTTCCCTAGCAAAACGGGCTGCAAGTTATTTTCTTTTTTTGAGATTAAAAGTCGAGTTCGGAGTCCACTGTTTCAGTGAAAGATCGGTCTCACCGCTAATCCTCACGCAGATCAGCATACGGAAGTAGGCCTACTTAAGATCGGTAGTAATCATCGATCACATCCTGAGGAGGAGGAGGAGGAGGATAGTGGCTTCATCTTGGTGACATCTTTAGATTCTTTGTTAGGTGTCGTCGGTTCATATTCACAGAGGTTCCATACAATGGCAGTTACTGCTGCTACCATGCTAATCACTCCAAGGAAGATGAAAGATGCGGTATATGTTTGGTAGTAATCGAAGCAGAAACCTGTGGTTTTAGATGAATACAAAACAAAGTTCATAAGAGTCATTCGTATCACTTGAAACGGAAATACATCATAGTGGAGCGTTTCAAGAGATAAAATGATAAATACCATCGAATATGTTGAATTTTATCTCTTGATTTGAACGTTTATGTGGCGCCCGTATTAAGCATCAAGCGAGGTTAGGTTTTTTTTTATAGATTTTTTATTATTTTTATTTTTTTTCAAAGGTGCTGGTCTTTCCACATGAGAACTATTGGCAAATCAGGAGTTCCTTTAAATTTGTTTGAAATTTATCACTCCAAAATCACGGCAGTGTAGGGAATTTATAACATTATTAACTATGCAGTGGACAGCTGGATATATGTCGACTCCACCGGTGTTATGTACAGCAGCAAAACTGATAACGCTAACACTAATTTGGCTGTTTTAAGTGTACTAATTTGTGCCACAAGGAATTCAAAATTTCGGATTGAAAATTTAGGTGTCAATGGTGCATTCTGATACATACTTTAGACTCCATATTTAGTACGTCCATAAAAGGCTTTAAACCGGGAAGGGTTGTGCTAATAAATACTGAGCTTTATTGTGTGTGATTGAAAGAATGGGGAGCGGGATGTGCACCCGTAGCAGTGGTCCCGACAACCATTTACTATACTGACTATGGAATGTGGGGGCATGCCCCCACCCCCACCCCCCCACTCTCACTTTGCATACGTCATTGGCACTATGCGTGGTATGTTATCCGAGCAAACAGTCATCTACATGTTTCCGAATTGGAGTCTTACCAAGGAGTTGAAACAGCTCCCAGATGTAAAGGAGATACATTGCGGATCCTGTTTTTTTCGCAATCAGCAACACGTACCTAGCTTTGCCCCAATGCAAAACTTTGTACCCCGAAATGAGCACGATAAGTCACTTTGGCTGAGAGGGAAACATGTCAAACACGAAAAGGAAAAGTTTAAGGTGGGCCCTGAATTGGAATGGTTGGTCAGGTTTAGGCTAACCCACTTTGGGAATTATCAGGATCATATAGAGCCAGATATAACTTGATTATCTGGATTTTCTTTATATCAACCAGATAAAGTTGTATCTGGCCCAGATATGGATGGCAACAAATTTAGCCAGATAAAATTTTATATGGGCCATATAAAAGTTTATCTGGATTTTCTTTATATCAACCAGATAAAGTTTTATCTGGCCCAGATATGGATGCAATAAAATTTAACCAGATAAAAATTTATATGGGCCATATAAAAGTTTATCTGGATTTTCTTTATATCAACTTGATAGAGTTTTATCTGGCCCAGATATGGATGCAATAAAATTTAACCAGATACAATTTTATATGGGCCATATAAAACTTTATTTTATATCATGTTATATCTGCCCATTTTTTTTTATCTGGCCAGATATAAATTCTCGATCTGGAGCAGATCTGGCCCAGATTGAAATTCCAGATCTAGGCCAGATCTGGTTTTTTTATATCTGGCCCAGATCTTGGATTTCGGTAAGGGTTTCTATCCACATTGACAAGTTACGTCATCTTATATTTTCTGGCTATATATTGTAAAAGGAAATGATTCAATGAAGCATTGATTCTTGATAATAGTTTCCACTAGCGGTTAAAGATAGGCTTATCTGCACAGTGAATATATCATCACAGAGATTAAACTGAAACCAAATGTCGTACTTACTTCAAAGAAATCACATTTGTGCTACAAAACACTGTAATTATTTGAATTCACCAACAGGTTGATATACCCAACATTATAGTATTGAACCACATTTGAACTAAAGGAAAAGTCGGAAGTGAAATACTTTAGCTTACAATATTCACAACATGGGGATTTTTAGCAAAAAACTACAAAACAGTCTTACTTGTTTCTATGAACTTATTCACGCGTATGTTTATTAACAGTGCCCCCTAAATTTTAGCCTTTTATTTCGTGATAACGAACATCTAAGTGAACCAACTGAAAGCAAAAGCACAACTAGCTAACTCTTTCAATATGTCAGTTTCATATTAAATTACCTTTATATACAGAACAGCGTGTTATTTGCTGTACATGGTTCAGTTGCAAGTGATATTGTTTCCTGGTTGTATGTGATAGCACATGGCAAAATGTGGTTCTGGCTTCTGGTAATGTCATTTTGCTACGTTCATGGAACTACAACGACTATCGATGACGCCCTGCAGTATAATCAACTAGATGTAAGAAAAGAAAGGAGTAAGTTATTCAATGTCCACTCTATAATCATGAATAGGTTAGTACAGATATTTTTGAAACGCCAGTTTTGGTTTGTTATGTTTCAAGAGTACATATGATTATATAGGAAATGGCGTAAGCGTACGAATAAAAACTAAGAAAAAAAGTTTATACTTGAGAGAAAAAAAATCAGTTTTTTGTTCTATATTTTGCACGCTTCATGACACTATCGAACAAGACATACGGATGTAGATATGTTGATATGGCAGATAATTATTGTATAATATTGATACATCGTGGTCCAATGATTATCATTTTTAGAATAAGAATTATGAAAATTCCCCAAACCAGTGTCTACCCTGAAATGAATGTACTTTTATCTTCTTTATTAACTGAGCTAACTATTTATGAAAATGGTAAAAATTATCTTGTTCCAGAAAGCAAGATTCACCGTAGTTATCGAACTTTCCTGCACAACTTACACACTTTGCAGGGAAACATTTCCTGTTTGTTTTCATGTGTTTTGTTCTACAGGACTAACCGCTTGCGGTACTAATCATACGTGTGACTGTCATCAAACGAAGAAGACATTTTACCTCGTTGATTGTTCGATGAGACATTTGAGTGTAATACCAACGTTACCTCACAATGCCACGGAAATGTAAGATTAAGAACGATTATGCACGGGCCCTATTGGTAACTAGGAATTACATACACATTTAGAGTAATATTATCTAACAAATATTAAAAAGTCAATTTTCCGACAATCTACATGAAGTGTAACCCATCTGCTTTAGTTTTAGTAATGTTTATAAAGAGAAGTGTCGGTCAGTCACTTGCGTAGGTATTCAAAGGGCTAAAACAATACAAATGAAGACGTCAGATGGCAAATTCTGAGGCATATTTAGACTGCGTAACGTCTATAAAGCTTTTAACTTTTGTTGTTATGCGTTTAACGCCAGATTGTGGTAGTAAATACTAAAATAAAATAAAATCCATTACTGATTTATGTTGGTGTCTGAACCTTCATGGGAGGAACAGAGGCAAATCAAGGTATATGTACGGTAGTGAAGCAATACCGCCGACTCCAATGTAGGGTGGGAGAATGGGTCGTACCAAGAAACAAGTTATGCGTGGTACATTCTGAGGCATTTTTAGACTGCAGGTATTACTTAACGCTAGGTTGTGCTAATACATACTTTGTGTGAGGCTGAAAAAAGGGTGTTTTTTCGTAGTAGTGGTGTAATTCTTACCCGAATGAAAAAGAAACTTCCAGACTGAAGATTGGAGATTCACCCTCCCCATTGGCACTCCACTGGTAACAATTGATGATGTAATTTGAATATATCACATGATACCATTTGTGGCATCCGATATTTGAACAAGCAATGGTAATATCAGAAATAGGCTCGAATTCGTTGGGAAATAATAATTGGTTTTGTAATATTTTTTATTACTGACAGAAATATATCGCGTAACAATCTCACTGGCATACCACCTGGAACGTTCCAATGGACAGTCAACCTGACATCTATGTACGCAATCACAATGTGAAACACGTATACATTTTTTAATATTATTTTAGATTATTACCATCACAATCATATTAAATATGGAGGAGATCAAATATGCTTGAAGGTGTGAGAATACAAATTCGAAATATGATACGTTTTCCCTTATCCCGAAGCAATTTTCCTTACGGTACATGAATTCAATGATGGTCTGCTTACGTTACAAAATATTTGCGTGTTGGGGATGACGAAGTACAGTGGGGACATTAACATCTTCCTGAAACATTGACTAATAATATAACCCATGGATATGTTTTCTGTAAACCTTTCAGAAGTTTCATAAAGAACCATATAGAAACGATTCCAAGTGGATTATTCTCAAATCTGAAGAATATTGAAAACGTGTAAGTTTTTCAGCTTTTGACAGTCAAAATAAAAGTTTAAGAAACGATCAAAAAGGTCTGGTCAAACATTCTTGATAAAAGAAGAGCTTTGGCTGCTCTTGAAATCAAGTTTCTGTTTCTATCAACACTCTGTTGTAACTTATCTGTTTATCTATTGTTCCTTTTTAATTTTTAACAAAGCTATATTTAAGTAATAAGGGGTCCAAACATATTAGATACACCGTCTGAAATTTATTCTCCCCTCTGGCCTAGCTAATTTGCTCCGCCCTTTATCTTCATAATATCACGTTCGATTTGGCCGAGGTCAATCTGCACCGTGTATTAACCCTAAGATATGACCTCGCTGTGTCACGTTAGTCCATTGGAGTTCCCCGTACTGTACTGTGCCATTATATATGCAAAGATTACGTACGGGGATAAATAATAATAAAGCATTGATATAGCGCCATAACTAAAACGATATTTTATGGCGCTTTAAAAGGAAAAAATAAAACATACAAATAAACAAAAACAGTAACAAGACAGAAAAGAGAAAAAATAGGATTACTTAAAAGCCTTATTAAAGAGAACTGTCTTCAGAGCTTTTTGAAAGAGAGAAATGTGGATTGATCAGCAACCGAAGACGGCAAGTCGTTCCATAGCCTGGCCCCAGTTACAGAAAATACAGGGTTGCCAAACTGTTTATTAATACATTTATAAATCAAACAAAGAACCCTGAATGTAATGCGTTGCTCAATGGGGAGCCATTGTGAAGTGAAAAGACAGTCCCTGGCACTGTTATATTTTCTTCTGCACAGAATCAATGTTGCAGCTTGGTTTTGTATAGACTGTAAGGGAAGCAGGGCAGCGGCAGGTAAACCGATCAGTAAGGCATTACAATAGTCAAAATGATATATTACGAGACCCAAGACCACATATTTACTGGATGATGTGTGTTGTAATACAGAGACAGCATGTTGCTCTTCTGCAGTGTTGCCAGATCTAAAATCCATGTAAAATGAGTGATCATCTGCATAGCCAATGATATGAACCTGTTATAATTCTAGCAGCCCATCTGTACTGACAATGCGAAGTCAGTCTTTTTAGTTACATTTTGTACACTCCAGCAAAAAATAAATCATTTGGTCAAAGAGGCCTAATGCAACATACACAGAAACATAAATGTTTAATCTAAGTAAAGCATTACTGAAAGAGTTAAAACAAAACCCGACACTCTACAGAACTAACACCCCCTTCAAAAATCGAAAAAACACGAACATGCATGTTAACCCTACCTCTGTCCCAGTTTTATCAAGTACAATATAACAAGCCGCAATCCAATATCATTGTTACTTTCTAATTACTCATTTGATTCATACATTCCTTATTCAATTTTCTCTTTACAGAGCATTTTCTACCAATAAGATTTTTAGCATTCCGGTTGATTTACTAGAATCTAAAGTGAACCTGCGGAAAGTGTATGTTTATTATTAATCCATAACGCTTCTATAAATGTTCCCCGTCGTGATCTCCAAATCTGGATCAGAATCGTTACTTATTATTTTGAAAATGTGTTTCTCTTGAAGTTCCCTTTTTTTTGTAATCTGTTTCGTAGCTTAGCTTACAGATGAACTATTGATAATTATCTCCTGCTCAGGCGAACTGTTTCAAAGCTAAAACTAAGATATTAATGCATTTTTAAGTCATACCAGTCAAAGTGTGGTTTGGAATTGTGAGGTGTGATTTGGAATTGTGAGGTATGGCCCAGTGAATCTCTCGTTATCAGATCATAGAATACTAAAGTGGCTTTACTTCAATTGACTTTCAATTGCGTTAACGAAAATCCCAAGAACGACACGTGTTAGACGCCATTTTTATGTTGGTTAATTTACAGAGACTTTTCAAGAAACTTCATCAAAGCAATTCCAACAGGGTTTCTGTTGTCTGCATTAAATATAAATGCCATGCAAGTACCACTTAACGCATTCATTTCATTTTCTGTCATTTAAATAGGGACTCAGTTTCATAACATTATATTTATGTTACTACTCCACATAAATTACACATTAATTTACATATTCTTTATATTTAATGAGAAGCATGATGGGATGCCATCGAATAACGGCTCAACATCTTGCAAGTATCTCAAACGTTGTTCTTCCAAAGCATATTATTATTTTGATATATTTACATAAATGTAGTTATGCGTTCATTAATGTAATACGTTGATATGTATACATGTTCACGTTGTTTTCAGGGGTATGCAAGTATTTTATTATTCACTAATGTCTTTCACAATTGACTTCATATCTATACATTACAAGTTGCAAACGTATATATACTTTTCGAATTGCTTTTTTTCTTCCTATTTCTAAATTTAAATTAATATATTAACGTGACTAACTTATGTATGCGCTAACGGGTTTAATGGTTAATACTATTTCAGTATCAACTAATGAAACATGAAAATAGAAAACTGTAAGAAGATTTCTTAGATATCATCATTGCATATATTTCATTCAATATTATGCCTATCACTTTTTTGTGAGACTGAAATGTTTTCGGAGTGGGAAATACAGACTTCTTAATTGTTGACTCATTGTATTTATAAAACTATTGACCAATGAATGTTTTCGCTAAAATATTAGTTTTATACATGAAACTATCAAAGAAAATCAGCTTTTGGAATAAATTTAACTCAAAAGATAGATTGAACCTACGTCACAAAACATACGGTCGACTTCATATTCACGGGTCATATGCTCTTCTCTACAGAGATTTTTCAAGCAACAAAATATCTCACATTCCCTCTGATCTGACTGAAAACAAGACTAATCTTCAGACTTTGTAAGTATCATTGATGATGGTAAATATTATTAATAAATATTAATTGACATTTTAATATTACTAGGTAGGGCAGTTGCGTAGGGGTGTATTTGTCCCATATTATAATTTCAAATTAACACAGTGTTAGCTACCAATTCTATTGTTAAATGGTAAATGAAAGCCCAGGATCATAGTATGGTTGAGTTCAATCATCAAGTTATTTTGCTGCCAAATTATTACTTAGATGACGTATGCCTGTTTGGCAGATATTGTTCCATCTGAGTCATACTACATTTGGCAAAACGGTTTTGATATGCGGGATCCACGGTTCAATTAAATTGAAGTGACCATTTGTAACAAATCACAGTAAACCTATTGATTTGGTTTCATATTAAGAAACAATGTACCGTTTAAAATAACAGCTTGATAACCTTAAGCTGGAAATACCATTAAATGAATGAACATCTTTTCGGGCTCCACTTCATCTGAGTTCCCCAGGCTTAGGTTCTTTAGAATTGGTACTAATACTATATAGATTTAAAAGTCGATATAAATCATACTGCGCTATTTTTGCGTTAAATATGTAACTAGTTTGTACACTGTGATATACCTATACACATATTTTATGTGATAGTCTTTATCAGTTACACCATCACTACTGTTTGTTACTAAATAACTATAATTTGCGCTATAGTTAGTGGTAAAAATGCATACAGTACAGTAGTGGTAAATATGCATACAGTATGTGGACAGTAATGAGATGTAACATTACTTTCTAATACTGTATTGTATATCATAAGTGTATCATAAGTATATCATAAGGGGCGTCAGATGAAAGAGCAAAAAGTATTTCAGCACATATTAAAGTTTAAACATCAGACTGCATATAAATATTATATCCCTTTGGACTGTACTAAGAATATAATTGACATAAATAACACCTTGGCATATTCTATTCTAGTTTAGATTTTCATTGAGTATTGCCAACCGTTTTGAATAACATAGCACACCTCCTGTTTCCCATAAACCTACATAAATTGTATGAACTTAAGATTAAGGTATAGAATATTTCAATTTTACAGGTAGAGCTATCCAAATATAATTTATTGTTGTTTTATGGCAGTATCTGATTTACCATGAACCACGTGAAACAGAACGTAACCTTTCAGGAGCAATTCTCATTTTCTTTTGTTGTAAATAATAATATGAGCAGTAGGAACAGTCTTCATTTTGACCAGATAGTATTTTATGGTACGGAACACTGGTTGATGTAAATTTGGTCGACTTATCAGTTTTACTTTACCAACTTAAGTTATACTAGAGATGCCAGGAAAAAGTACTTTCCAATACATGGAAAGGATATTTAACTCGGATTAAAACTAGGAACTATATTGTTAATTGAGGCGATTCTTGAAAAACAGTTCAACCGGTTTATTTGCAATCTTTTCAGGTTCCTTGATGATAATTACATTACAAACCTGGACAACGGAATATTTGACGGAAATCCATGTCTGACCAAGTTGTAAGCATTTCAACCTTTTGTGATTTATTATGATTCTACAATAAGTTAATGAACGTATATCTTGAATATAAAACACAAGAATGAATATAGACAGAAAATATGAGAGTAAATACGTGCCGTTTATCCAACGAATTTATTTGGAACACGAAGTGTTATAATCGTGTTCATTACAAATAATCACATAGTAGGAACTAAGGTAGTACTGATTTTAATACAAATATTTGGTTCTGGTCCTGTTAGTTGATGAAGTATGTCTTAAATGCATAATGGCTATAGTAACCTTTCCGGTTGAATGTTGTACGTAATCTGTCTCGACTTTACATGTGGTCTGATACGAATTTAATTCACACTATCAGCAATATTATTGTGACGACTTTTGTGTTATATCAGTTGTGCTACCCATCTGTTTCTGATAGCTCCAAACCATTGAACGAAGCCATGGTATTATCTTTGATTTTATCTGAACAGGGAGCTCAATAAAAGTATATATACAATAATTGTTACCAATTTTTGAAATTCACATGGGCACGTCGCTATTGCGGGTACCCTCACGGTCTATGGTAATCTTTTTTTGATATGAACGTGCTTTCATTTGGACAAACGCTCCTTGTCAAAAGTTGTGCAAATAAAGACGCTTTTAGAATTCCAATACCTTTGTACAATTTCTGGCTTATAATAAGTATACAATAAAAATTGTTGACGGGACTCGTCTCAGTTACAAATCCAGTGCTTCATCATTGTAAACTGTTGATGGATTCGGTTTGAATGAATGCATCGGCTGTAACGTACGTATTTTACAATAAACGAAAGGAAAGCAAATGATGGTGATGACAATGACGAGTTGCACTTTATGTTAATAACAGGTCTGATCGAAATGGTGAGGATATCAGAATAAATGAACGATGAATATATCCTCGTAACTTGAAAATAATTCTGATGGAGACTGTACGTCAATGACATTCTCTTAACACAGGAATTGGTTGTTGTTTACATTGTATATTGCCGGGGATTATATTTCAATGTTAACATCATTGAGATTCCAAAGATGGATTTATTAACATAATCCATGCAAACTATTCTCTCTCGACAGACATTTAAGAAATAATCGTCTCAAAGTGATACCAAAATGGCTGTTGTCAAGTACAACGTACATTGAAAGTGTGTAAGTAAACGCCTTTATCTACTAAAAAGTTCCATTCAAACATGTTGATAATCAGTTATTCTGGAACTTAAATTTGTTACTGTTGTCTTTTCTTCTGTCAGAGTTCTATCCCAAAATTTTATCACAGAAATACCAAAGGATTTGTTTGCGAATACATCACATCTTAAACATGTGTAAGCTAAACCTTTAGTCTTACATTTTTTCGAAAAGTTAAAAGAGTTTTTTGTTAAATGGGGAAACGTTTGGTGTCAAAGGTGTTATGTAGCAAAATATTCCGCAACGTAGCATCAATTAGTCTCGATATTCAAATTGTATTTTAATTTAACGATATAACATTTTTATGACAATTTTAGAGAGTCATAACAGTCTATGCCCACATACTACTACATTGTAAAGCCAGGTAAGAAAGTTTGGTGGGCACGACTTCTTCACAGTTCGTCCAAAACGACACCACTGCCAAAAATGTTGTCGTTTTGTTGATAAAGGTGAATAAAATACTGTAGTACTGCTATGCTATTCATTGATTAACATATAATTTTGATTTGCAACGATTGCATGTTTATAATGTTTCTTTTACCTCGACATGTTCTTCCTCGACACAGAAGTTCAATAAGATTTCATAATTTTTTCCCTTTCACAGAGATTTTGACCATAACAAGTTGTCAGAAGTACAAGACGGTCTCTTCCGCAACACCCCTGCATTGAAACATATGTAACTTAGCTCAATGACTTTATTATTATAATTACTGTCAGTACTGACTGTCTTATAGACTGTAGCGTTGTGTCATGTGATATTAAACAACATATCAATACTTTATATATATAAATGTTTACAACCGTTCGAACTTTACCGACTATCAAGTTATTTATCCCACTGAATACAGAATTAGGAAGTTCGTCCACAAACTCTCTGTAAATGTTCTCCCTAAATATGCATAAAGTAATGTCTACGACTACTGTAAGGATTCATGGGGTGATCTGAGCGTTGAATTAACTTCAGTTCATAAAAGAAGAGAGTATAATCAACGACGTGGCGTTAAATCACACTCAAAATGCAGCTATCGAGTCTGTAAGAGGTTAAAACGCGGAGGTAAAATGGTAAACTTCACATTGTTTCAAATATACAAGTTAAGTTATACCTATATAGATAAACGTGTAAAAACCTGTATGAAATTCCTCAACAACAAACAGAAGAAACATTTACCACCAATTACAAAATAAGTAATTGACCAAAGTAGTTCACAAATTACAAATTATTTGGAAGACAGTTTAATTTTACAATACGTCCTCGAGGTTTCTTGCGACGGCTGCAAGACCCTAAAAAGAGGGGATGTAATCATTGTGTTTTGTACTGTAATGTCTATAGGACACTTCATTTATTTAGAAACGAATCATGAATTTTTGAAAGCTAAGAAGCAGTGTTATTTTTTGATTATGTGCCTGTGGATTATTGTATGTGCAAGATAGACATGTAGATTATAATGTAGGCTATAGCTGTACTTTCCAACGCTTTGCGTATGCGGGTGCCACCTTGCTGAAAACTGATTGGTTTGTTGATAGCATAGAAATTCTCTTGCAGGAAGGATATGCTTGATAATGTTCGGTGGGTGGTTAGACTGTACAAATATGTACATTGGTTCTTCGTTGGGTTTCTGTAGGGTTGATGTTTGCTGGTTTATAGGTTTATTTTTACTTCAAGGAAGTCGGCTGATTCTAGATTTGTTTGTACCGTGATGCTGAGGCCGAGAGATTGACATATGTTAATAAGCTCTTTCTCGTGCGATCGGCTTTGCATCCTGAGTGACCTGGCATAACAGGAAGTCCGTCATCTCTGTGAAATATGACTCTCGCAAAGTCAAGTTTCGCCTCGAGTTGAGCTAGGATAAAAAGCCCTACAAGATCACATTCGGTACAAACAAGGCTAGAATTAGCCAACTTCTATGACATCAGCCTAAACCATAACCCAGCTATAAAACTTGCAGATACGAATGCCGTCGACGGTCAAAAAACAACGAATTCAACAACATAGCAGATAAACTCAACATAAGCGACAGAATAGGCAGATCTGTCGAACTTCAAAGACTACTAGGAAAACATTCCCAAATACCTGTAATGCAGACTCATAAATCATACTTAAACCGATATAGGAAGGGTGAGAAAAATTATTCTGAACCGTACAAACAACGGAATAGGATCAAGGTTAGCAGTAAACCAATGGAACAACACTGCTTCTGTGCTCAAATGGTTGAACGAGCTAGAAGAAGAAAAAAAGCAAAGAGTCATTAAACCAAGAATTTTTCTGAAAGGCAGCATCCGCTTACGCAAAAACGTTTGAAAGTAGCGGCTACACATCAACCATCAGCTATACCCAAACAAGGATGGCACAACAGAGCGACACAGGCAAAAAGGATAAATCCTAGCAGAAAACTAATGTGCTTCAACACTCCCC
>JAAAKB020127628.1:0-12678 GCA_010014835.2 Apostichopus leukothele | reverse complement strand
ATTAGTTACTTCACTGGTTCTCCGTTGTTGAACTATTAGCGTAGAATTACTGCAAACACTGGAGTCTTATTCTGAAAGTTATGCTTCCATTTTGTTTGGGCTTTATCCTCGTTCCGAGCTTTGCAAAACCATCCGAAAAAAATAACTTCTGCGGTATCATAAACGCCCATCACAATGTTGGGTGGACAGAAATTGAAGATACGCCCCACCCCCCCCCCCTCTCGAGATTGGGGCCAGCTACCTCCTTGTTACTTTTTGGTGTTGTTTTACTATATTTAACTCTTTCTTATAATGTAAGTATAAATGTAGAAGGGGTACCAAAGAGTGCTGTAGTACTTGAAAAATACTTGGTACTCGAGCATTTTTCAGCACCGTATTCTTTCTCGATTAGGACGACTACGTAATAAGTTGAGTGGCTTCGCAACGTCGAGCTGCATAGCGCTTGGACCCTTTTGGCTTTCCATAGTATTTCTTGACATTAGTACTGTTAGTGTCTTTACTCCAGCAGACTGAACCCAATGTAAATGAATGGGTCACGATTATGTTGCTAATGTACGGAACAATAAGTATATAGCACGACTGGAATATTAAAAACTAGCATATGTGCACACGCCAGGAAGTTGCTTCTTATGTGTCATTTCAATATCAATATCTCTTGAGATCTTCTTAATTTGACGAGCAATCGAATTGGCAGTGTCAAAAAGTTGCTGACAAACGGCGCGCCATGCCCTCATATCAATAAACTACTTCCGTGTTTCCTTTCAGTTTTAGGCCTCTAGATTACCGTGAGTCAGAGCCGTATATATAGCCTAGGCTTATAATATGTGTTGATACTCTGTGCCTGGTTTATCGCTGCGAAAATTATCTCGAAACGAACGCAACTTTTAGGGACAACCATGACAAACCAGCAAGGGAGAAGGCCACAGAACTCTGGGTCTAGATTGCTTACGAAAGAAGAAAACGAGAAGCTGTTTTACTTTTTGTCAAAGAGATCTGTGGTAAATTTATTATTGTATTTCCTGCTACTGCTACTGCTAGGCCTAACGTTAATTCGCAGTTGTACGCTCATCACATTTCTCGTTAGTTACACTCAGTCATACTAAGTTACAGGTAGCCTAGGCGTAACATTGCTGTAGATGCATATTGAGCGCAGCTCTAAAGTTCAAATGACAGAAAATGTTACACAAATTCACAAGATTCTTGCTAAATAAATGTCAGTAGAATCATTTGCAAAGGATTGAGAAAAAAAGGTACTGTACCTTTTTACAAAATGACCATTATGTTATTAACTCCTATTCTTTTGTGGAGAAGTGATTATCAGAATTCAGAAGTTGAATTTGACAGTGTACAACATCAAATTAATCACGAGAAAGAGTTATGCATTTGCTCTGTTTATACCTAATATTGATAATTTAAGCATTATTCTGTTTTTGTCATGGGTTAAAATACATTTCACTGTTAAATTTCAAAGAGCTTATATTTAACTCTTCACAATTCATCCACGAAATAGTGATTCTTACTTCATAATGAGTATCTTGTGGAATTTGAACTGCTACTGTACAGTAGATAAGACTTTTAGAGTACTGGTGGTAGTGTGTAGGCTCAACTTCAGCAAGTCTTCAGGTTTAGCAGTACAAATACTCATCTAATCAGACACAATTACTTTTCAAAACAAGTATGAACTCTTTAGTCTAGATGTTTCATAAATCTGTTCTGTATACTACAGTAGTCTACTTTGCAAATGAATTCAGGAAATAATGTTTAACATGCAGTTTTGAAGTTTTTGAATGTTGCTCTCCTTAAAAGAATTTATAAAACAGAGAATTAAACTGTCCTGTTCACAAAAGGTTTACCTTATACATATTTACATTTTGTGTAGCAACTTTTGTAAAGTGAAACAGAACCAGTTGGTGAAAATGCCTAACTTTTGACATCCTATTTTCAGTCCCAGGCAGCAGCAGTGGTTCAGATTTACGAAACTTATCCCAGTCCCAACCAATGGAACAAGAAAGGTTGTGGTGTCGCCTGTTTCGTCAAGGACAACGAGAAACGATCATTCTTTATACGAGTCTATGATCTCTGGGTAGGTCTCCAAAGCGCCTTACTTGGCAGTGCATTTATTGCATGCTATTAGAAATTGGAAGATTTATACAATCCTTGCCAGTGACTTGGTTGGTATTCACAAGTGAGTGGAAAAAATACCTCTGCAATGGTAAAGAGAGCTGGAACTCTCATATGATCTGGTTCTAACTTAGTTTTATGGTCTAACTTGCTTTTCATCTCAACACTAAAACTTAACTTGAACATTTTATGACAAGGAATCATTATACCTATGGGCTCTCTGGTTATTTTTACAGGAGCAGAAATTGATCTGGGAGCATGAAATATACAACAACCTCAAGTATGAGAGCCAGTGTCCTTTCTTTCATTTCTTTGCATCTGAAGTAAGTATTAAAACAATCATTTCTGCCTTAATATAGTAGTCTGCAATGAAGACCACAACTACATTCGGTTTAGTTAGATGTGGTATTCTGGCTTACTTTTTTATACCATGTGTTTCCTCTTTATTGAATTAAGACATTCATACGTTTTGTTTCCGTCAGAACTTATTCTTCAATCCCTTTTAAAGATTCTATGTTCCCACTTTTGATCTTAGCTCTAGTATTTTTATGGTAGGCCTGTATTAGATCTTAGACTTGTTACTGGAGATTTTGCCCTAAAATAACATAAGGAATGACAATAATAAGGCGTACAGTAGTTTACAATTAAACAATTACATTGGATTTAGACTCTGTATTTGATGTGATATCATTAGATTTTTTGGGTACAGTAGTCAAATGGTGTTTAGCACACATAGTTCTTTGTTGTTTTGTATAAATATTACAAAATATAAATTTAGTGTGTAAATGTAAGTTTTACATGCAGAGTAATTTATTTTTCCAGGAATTCTGGATTGGCTTGAACTTTTGTAACGAAGAGGAGGCAGAAAACTTCAAGAATGTTGTGTTGGAGAAACTTCATAAGAAAGCACAGAGGAGAGGTTAGTAGAATGTAACAACTATTCATCTAAGATAATCTTGTTTAATGTTACAAAATTTTGTTTGTGTGTGCAAATGTACATACATACAACAAGTTTTGTTTGGGCAAAACACAAGAATATATATTTTATTCACCCATTTTGCTGTACATCTGAAGTGTGTGTATCAATAAGATGTTTGGAAATTTTTTTATATATTTTTTTATTAGCATCTGGTATTATGGACTCCATGATGTAAGCAATTTGGACTATATTTTGAGCTACAGTATACAGTATAATTTATAGTATTAAATTTTTAATCAACTATTTGTATTAATATTTCCATTTTATGTTTTGTTGATAATACCACATAATAGATATGTATGATATCTAATAAAAGACAGGAAGGTTGTGGAGTTAGTGGAGATTAAAGGATGGGATTGAAGGAAGCTAATTCCTAATCTTCATTTTTTCTGGATTAAGCAATCAATTTACTTCTACTAAGCTGTTTCCTCTGGTTCTCTCTTCAGAAAACCGACGCAAGCATGCTCCATCAGCGCCAGGTGGTGATCCCAATAGGCGGGCATCCCGACCAAGTCCTGGTAGTCCTCCCCCATCACAGGCCCCTGCTGTACCTGGTAAGGACAACAACTGGCATTTTCAGAATGATGGGGTTAAGGGAGAAGAGAGTTGCTTGACATGGAGAAAGAACTTTCATAGCACAATTTTTTATTTCTACCTGAGGCTCCTATCCTGTATATCTTTTGGGGTGAATGAACCAAGAGTCATTTTTTGTGTGTGTGTGGATAAGATTAGTAGGGTGGTCATGACACTGCCTTATACTACAGTGTAGCAGAGTTTTACTCAGACTTAGTCTGCCAATATGCCTGAATGTTAACTTGTAACAAATCAGATATTAGTTGACCATTTCCTTTCCTCACATAGCACCAAGCACTAAGAAGGAAAAGGCCGGTAAGAAGAAGAAAGACAAGAAGCTGAATAAGGCAGACATTTCTCGGCCAACTAACTTCTTGTAAGTAAAGTTATTCTTCATTACCCTTTTTCAGAGATCCCTCAACCAATATAAACAAATAGGAGACAAATGTTTGTATACAGTAACCTGCTGTTGTTATTTGAAGTGCCCTCCAATTATAGACACTTTGAAACAATTTGCATGAACATGGAACAGGAAGGGTAGGGTGAGGGGTATGGGCCAGTTAACGCCAGTAACGGCTGTTCATGGGGTGGGGTGTATGGGCCAGTTATCGCCAGTAACAGCTGTTCATAGGATGGGGGGTATGGACAGTTACCGCCAGTAACTGCTGTTCATGGCAGTTGGCATGAAGATAGAGCAGGAAGGGTGGGGGGTTGGGGGTATTGGGTATTGGCCAGTTACCACCAGTAACTCCTGTTCATGGGGTGGGGCGGTGGGGGAGAGTATGGGCCAGTTATCGCCAGTAACGGCTGTTTATGGCAGTTGGCACACTCCAATCCTCCTCCAGTATGTCTCAACATACGATTTCTTCTCTTCTGCTAAATGAAAAGATTTAATCATTTGATAGTTATCTAAAGGTAAATCAAAAGAAATTCATAATTGTAAGGGCTTTCAGAAAATCATTTGATGTCTGGCTTTTATGTGTAAATATTTTAAAACAAAATTGTTTCCTGTGGTGTGTCATATATCATGTACGACTTGCCTAATAACAGATACCGTAAAACCTGCACACAGCAAGCATAACTTATTGAACTTGTTCAGTCAGTTTGGCACTTAGTATTACGAGGAACTGATCATCACTTCCAAAACTAGGAATTGTTTATGATCAAAAATAGAATTTTATAAAGTAAATTTGATAAGTTATTTTATTGATTTCCTTAACAAGGAAGTAGGCAATTAAATATATCCAACCAAATTTTACAAACTTGAGACTGTGTATGTGTTAGCAGCATGTGAAACCAAAGTGTTTCTACAGATGGGAAGTTAAATTGCTGGGTTACAGCAAAATTATATACAGCTAATTTAATGTAATACAGCTAAATTAAGTTTAAGTCTGTGTCACATTAGTAATGAAAACATTGAATTCTGAAACAATGTTAATACTAAACAACATTTCAGTTACTCATTAATGGTTCTCAACAGTTTGATACTTCTTGAAATTTCCATGTTGTGTACCAATCAGTGTTGTGATGTTGACAGGTACTGTGTTGTTTGTTCAGTGAGAAGCCAACATGTTCATTTTGTCATTTTTTTACATTTTATGATTTTGAATCCACATATGAAATTGAGGTTTCTATATTGTATAACCCGGATTATTACATTGACCTTACAGTCCTTACATGATGAAAATACACATAATGCCATGATTCTATCGAAAGGGCTATGAACTCCGAATACTGTGAATTTCCTGAATGCATTCTTGAGTCAATGGTTAATCAACATAAATGAAAGTAAAATATACTGCTTTGCAAACTAGGCTGGTCCAGAACGCTGTTTTGAAGTTTTTCATAACAATTTTGAATGACCGATACTAAAAGTCAATGTTAAGGTAGAGAGGAAGTGATTTCCTTCGGTTTGTAATTGATGTGAGAGTTGGCAGGGACTGATATATCCAGTACTGCATCGTAAATTGCTATAAATACTATACAAGTCCAAATATGTTTAGCAGTAGTTTACATAGAAACCATAGTAATTAGTTTATAAGAGACTGCTAAACAAAACTTGATATTTTGAAACCTTGATTATTTCCTGATTTGTGCCCCATATCTGTACAGATAGTGAGTTTTACCCCAATGTACATTATAATACATGCTGATTTAATACAAAACTCTGTAAGGTGAGTTTTACCCCAATGTACATTATAATACATGCCGATTTAATACAAAACTCTGTAAGGTGAGTTTTACCCCAATGTACATTCTAATACAAGCTGATTTAATACAAAACTCTGTAAGGTGAGTTTTACCCCAATGTACATTATTATACATGCCAATTTAATACAAACTCTGTAAGGTGAGTTTTACCCCAAAATACATTATAATCCATGCCGATTTAATACAAAACTCTGTAAGGTGAGTTTGACCCCAATGTACATCAAATACATGCCAATTTAATACAAACTCTGTAAGGTGAATTTTACCCCAAAGTACATTATAATCCATGCCGATTTAATACAAAACTCTGTAAGGTGAGTTTACCACAATGTACATTATAATACATGCCGATTTAATTTGAAACTCTGTAAGGTGAGTTTACCCCAATGTACATTATACTCCATACCGATTTAATACAAACTTTGTAAGGTGAGTTTTACCCCAATGTACATTATAATATATGCCAATTTAATACAAACTCTGTAAGGTGAGTTTTACCCCAAAATACATTATAATCCATGCCAATTTAATACAAAACTCTGTAAGGTGAGTTTTACCCCAAAGTACATTATAATACATGCCGATTTAATTTGAAACTCTGTAAGGTGAGTTTTACCGCAATGTACATTATAATCCATGCCGATTTACTACAAAACTCTGTAAGGTTGCAACACAGGTGATCAGGACATCCTGTTACTGTAGAAGAAGGGAAAACCTTTTATCAAACTTAATTTCTGTGACGTCTGTGAATTGTTTACAAACTGTGAGGTATAAATATCATAACAATAATGATGTTAGGTGATACTTCAGTGAAGCATTGCCCTAGTTTAAGATGAAAACTGGGGGTTTAGTAGAACCCTGCAAACTTAGGGGGGGGGGGGTAGTAGAACCATGAAAACCATGGGTTTAGTAGAACCATGAATAACATGGGTTTAGTAGAACTAAGAAAAAACATGGGTTTAGTAGAACCATGAAAAAAAACATTGGTTTAGTAGAACCAAGAAAAAAACATGGTTTAGTAGAACCAAGAAAAAACATGGGTTTAGTAGAACCATGAAAAAAAAAACATGGGTTTAGTAGAACCAAGAAAAAACATGGGTTAAGTAGAACCAAGAAAAAGACATGGTTTAGTAGAACCAAGAAAAAACATGGGTTTAGTAGAACCATGAAAAAAAACATGGGTTTAGTAGAACCAAGAAAAAACCATGGGTTTAGTAGAACCAAGAAAAAAACATGGTTTAGTAGAACCATGAAAAAACATGGTTTAGTAGAACCAAGAAAAAACATGGTTTAGTAGAACCATGGAAAAACATGGATTTAGTGTGTCCTCTACCCTGAACGATCTTTGTTGCCTCGGTAACTGTTAGGGAGGCTTGTCTCACCTAAAAATCACATTGATTTTGTGTTCCCATAGTTGCATCTGTTTCTGGCTGTGCAAATGTAATGCCTCATGTTCTTTGCAATGTTGTTGACCAGGATATCATTATTCTGACCTTCCTGTGAAACAGAAAATGTTTGTTGTTTCATAAACACTGTGACATCCATTTATTTACCTTTCGTTATCATTGCAGGCACGTTGGACATGTTGGCTGGGACCCAACAGGAAATTGGCAGGTAATTCAACATTTCCTATCTATGGAAAAGTTTTCTAATGAAGTTCATTGGCATGTTAAGCAGTGATTTCATTGTGAAAGCTTTGTCTAATGTCTTCACTTCTATTCTGCTATTGTCATACTTTCTATTAATAGATGAAGTCATCAAAGCTGTTTTGTTATCATAACCTTTGATTCCAGTTGAGGTACTGTGGGGATATTACTCATGGCCAGTCCAAATGTGAAGCCATTTAAGAAAGAGACCCCCCCCCCCAAAAAAAAATAAAGCAATTTTGACAATCAAAATTAACTTCCAAAAATCTTATATTGAAAGTTACTGTAACTAATCAGTTGATGACTGTAATCTTCTATTATTTCCATGTTTGTATTTGCAAGGCCTCATTTTAAGTTTGATGGCATATGTGCCATCGGTGGGTCGGTAATTTGCAGTGGATGGCACATATGAAATAAACTTAAAGGGCATGATGGAACAGATTTGATGATATGAAAGGATGCTACAGCTCCATGTTTAATTTTAACAAGTAGGTTCCACAAAGACAATTCAAGAGATTTATAAATCCAGAATTAAAATTAATCCATGGGTGCCCAAACGTTAATCTACGGTGGCCAAGCTTCTTTCATGATGAAGAAATGATCTACCCATGTAACAAAGAAAACACAAAAAGTTATTAAGTAAGCTCTCTGTATATTTCTCAGCACTTTCACTTCATTAATGGTCAAAAGCAAGTAATAGTAGTGGAGTTTGTAAGTTTAAAATTGTGATGCTGTTAACTGTTGCTGTTTTCATAAATTGTCAGATTTGAAAGTTATAAATCACCCTTGTTTAATTGTTTGGTACTAGTAGTAGGACATTGCCAACAGTCAGAAGGGGGACGAACTAGGGATCAAAATCCTAAATTAAATATGGCTTAGTATGAATGAAAATTGTTAACATAATGAATTTGAACTATAAAATTGAACACAATTTATCAATTTGAAAAACGAATGATAACGACCATTCCATTGCTGCAGGAAATCGAATAGAGAAAGAATAATTTATTTAGTTTCAATAATCTCCTTACTTTTTGGGAAAGGGGGGAATGGATGGGATGAGGGGAAGGGCTGTTTCTTAGTCATTTTTTTTATCTTAGACTACCTTAGGTTTTCTCATCCATGTTTCGTGGCAGAGCATTTGATTTGAAACAGCTCAAAGTTCGTAAGCAATCAAGTCACAAATTTCAGTGAAAAAAATGTCAAAAAGCTGAGAATGACTACGGAGTAAATCATCTGCTTTCATATATATATATATTTTTTCAAACTTTTGAACAGGTTGGAGAGGAGGATGAGCTAAAAACATGGTGCAAGAATCTGGGCATCGATGAAGATTCGTTGAAGGATATGGCAACAGTTAACTTCATCAAAGAATTCATTGACCAGAATGGTGGGATTGAGGCAGTCAAGCGAGAAGTCCCCAGCAGAGGAACCAGAACTGGTGAGATTCCTTATCTGCTCTGAAATGTTCATTTTCAGTTTTTAATCAATCTTTGTCAGTCCAGATAATATAGAATCGATATTAGATAGTTTGCTAAGAATACAATGCTATTTTCATCGTACCTGATGTTTAACCAGGCATTCAGGGCGGGTAGTTTTTTTCCCGTTTAAAGGTATGACTATATTAATAATTTTCTTGTTTTTGTTGGCCACACAAGATGTTACTTCAGCTTGTCACTGTACCTTAATGTCATCTCTGCTTATTCAAACAGCAGCCCTCTCACAGCTTACCTCCCTTCGTGTAACATAAAACAGCTGACTATGAATGTAACATCTCCTCGCGCAGCAGATGAAAATAGATCAGTTTTAGTTTTGTACCATAAATGGGCAACAGTTTCATGTCAGATGTACCCAGGGCCTAGCTTTATATATCGAGTGGAAGCTATTAATGTCATGAAGGGAGAGGTTTGTTACCAGCTAATTGCACCTTTCTGATTGAGAAGACACTGCACATCATCTTAGTGTTTCAATTGAAATGGATTACAACACAATGTTGTTAATATCAAAAAAATCAACTTGAAAATGCAACTTCAGGGAACTAAAACATTTGTTTATTCTGGGAAAAGTCAATGAGTTGTTAAAATGTAAAAGTCATTAGATATCATTAATGAGTAAAATGTCACTGAGGGTATGAACATCTCTAGATACAATCCTGAGTTCTTTAGGAACTTTAATCTATTTTTTTTTTCAACAGGTAACCTTCCCCCTCCACCACCACCAAACAGAGAGCTGCCCGCACCACCATCCAGGAGAACACCTCTACCACCAACACCAACCAATGCTAACAATAGGGGACCAGCACCGCCACCACCACCTCCACCCTCTGGACGCCCACGTCCAAGTGGAATGCGCCCTCCACCTCCTGCAGCTCCACCCATGTCTACTCCTCCCCTTCCACCTCCTTCAAGACCCATGTCCTCAAATCTCCCTCCTCCTCCACCAGCTCCAGCCCACATTAGCAATGGACCTCCACCTCCTCCCCCACCACCACCTATGGGTGGTGGTGGCCGTCCACCGCTACGTATGGGTGGCGGTCCACCACCTCCCCCACCACCACCACCTGCCCCAAGCGGAGGGGGCGGTAGGGGAAACCTCCTGTCTGACATTCGTTCTGGTACCACACTCAAAACTGTTACTAATGATGAACAGCCCAAGTCAGCTCCTACTGGTCGAGATGCTCTACTGGAAGCTATCAGAGGTGGTAAAGACTTGAAGAAGGTGAATATAATTATGTAGACCGAGACATTAATCCAACCAATATCCAAAGAAGTAATATATATTAGTTTGGAATATGTGAATTATAGGAACAAAAAGACTAAAAGTGTAAGATCGCTGTCCAATTGGAATTGTTGAACTTTTTTTTATATTTTTTTTTATGTGAAGGTTGAAGCAGTCGAGAAAGAAGAGCCTGAAGATGAGTTAGGAGGTCTTGGGTCTGCTCTCTTAAGTGCGCTCAGTCAGAGGAGTACCGCTATACATGGTAAGTGTCATCGTTATCGGGACATCTGTTATATCTCTCTTAGTTCCTGTGATTTGTGAAAGAAAACAACAAAATACATTCTCTCACATCTGTACAACATTCAATACCTGGTATAAAGTTGAATGATTACAATCATGTATCAATACAAGGCCTTCTCTCACATCTGTACAACATTTAACTCCTGGTATAAAGTTGAATAATTGCAATCATGTATCAATACAAGGCCTTCTCTCACATCTGTACAACATTCAATACCTGGTATAAAGTTGAATGATTGCAATCATGTATCAATACAAGACCTCTCACATCTATGTGTCCCCTGAGACACTCATAGGAGACTACAGTGCAACACATCTATGTGTCCCCTGAGACACTTCCCATGAGATGACAGTACTAGACAGTACTTTGCCCTCTATTTTACATCCTCTGTTTACTGAAATACTGCCATCTATATTGTACTGATGCCAAGACAAACCAGACATCCCAGTATTGTGTTCTTGAACACGTAATATTTCAATAAACTGTTTATGTATTTAAGTTGTAACTAACATTTCTCCCGGTGTGTTTTTATTTACAGATGATGACTCAGAAGATGAGGAATTTGATGACGAAGATGATGAATGGGATGACTGAAGGGCTAAAATGCATTCTACGGAGATAAGAGATACACAAAAAATACACACACACTTTCTTCTTTCTAAGGTTTAAAATCCAATTAGTTTATACAAAACTTGTGATATCACAGTATGTTTACCTTCTGTAAAAGAAATTTCTAAAATATATTTTCGTAACTTCTTATCTTAGCCCAAATATTTATGTTGAAAAAGTCAGTAGACTTGTTACTCTATTATGTGTTTATTGTTTAATACTTTAGTATCCCACTGGGCATTAAAGATATGAAGTTGTTTTGGACAGTTTGTTACAGATTTCTTATACATTGTTTATAAGGTATAGATGATTTAACATCTAAGAGAGGAACAGGTAACAGTTTTTGTTAGTATTGCTTTCATTATTTTCCTGTTCTCGCCTTTGTTCATGCCAAGCATGGTCGTCCATTTCTTGATAAGCTGCTTAACTGATATCTTATTCCTTGTCGGAGGCGAAAGGAATCTATGCAATGGTGATGGCAGTGTGTGTGTTTATGTGACACCTTCTTGTATACATGGTAACTCAAAAAGTTCATGGTCGATTAACTTTATGCTTGGTATGTGTATCCATCTTATTGAGTACATTCTGTTCTGTGTAGGTCAAAGGTCATAGGTCAACACAGGTCAATGTCTTAGAATTTTGTAAGCCAGCACCGGATAAAGTTAAAGGTGCATCTTTGTTGAAGTTCATTGTAGGTTAATATAGGCCTGACACCTTTGTAGACATGATGAGCTTGGTTGACGAACTCCTTTAATACTTGGTCTGCATTTGTGCAAGAATCTTGCTGACCAGTAACAGTCAACACATAAGAAAATTGTTTTGTAGTGTTACTGAGAATATATATATTTCACATAGGAATTAAAACAAAATTCTATACTCTAAAATCCTTACCAGTGAATTAAATGGTTGATGCTTTGTCAACATGATAACTGATTCCTGATACCTTTCTTTCCTTGCCGTTTTCCACTGGCTTGAGTAGGCTAACATATACACTACATTAGAGCCTAAGCTTAGTAACATGGCTATGCTCTCTCTATTTGCTTTCATGTCCCCCTACTCTAAGTAAGCTACCAGGAGTGACTCATCATGTCCTCTCAGTGTCATACACACAGACACTTTGCAGGAGACACGCTGCAATATTGTCACCAATTTATCCTCTCTCTATATATTCTTTGCTTGAATTGGCAACCTTTGCAAATGTTCACCAGGTTTATACCCGAATCTTGTCATTATTGTTTTGTTTTTTCAGACTTTAAAGCTATAGCTGCTCCTTGAGTTTAGTTACATACACACTGAACAGGGTAGTTGTAAATTACTCATTTCTTGGACAGTTGTTTCGTTTAAAAGTATTTTCTTTAAAGTTATTTTGCTCGTATGATTTCTCATATAGCAAGTCACAATTTGTATTTAGTAGGGTCTTCATAAGCTGTCAAATGTCAGGTTGAAAGCATTTAGATGCATTCTTCTCTGTCCTTGCTTAATACCATGTCATGTATAATATATATATGTATATATATATATAT
>JAAAKB020127518.1:0-12679 GCA_010014835.2 Apostichopus leukothele | reverse complement strand
TTGTGTTAAACTGGATTTTGCTATACAAAATAGTACCAAAACAAATTCAAGTTTTAGGGATTGCTTTAGTTTGTGTTAAACTGGATTTTACTAAACAAAATAGTAGCAAAACAAATTCAAGTGTTAGGGATTGCTTTAGTTTGTGTTAAACTGGATTTTGCTATACAAAATAGTACCAAAACAAATTCAAGTTTTAGGGATTGCTTTAGTTTGTGTTTGTTAATGGGATTTTATAATGGGACTTTAAATGGTCACATGTTACATTTAACCTTGTAAATACTTCAGTATATCCAGGGTAGTTGTTGACCTACTTTTATAGTCCGAGTGTCTTGAATCCAAAGCATAGCACAGATGTTATCTGAAGTTGATCTCTATAGGAAACAGAACTTATGTTACTGACCTAAAAGTAATATTTTGGTAGTGTTTTATAGTAATTAGAGTACATTTTAGACACGTCTTAGAATTACCAGATTTCAAGAAATATTATTACTTGCATATGTTTCTGACTTTTTAGATATTTTAGTTATTTTATTCATGTTGATCGAATTCTGGAATTTTAGTTGCAGCTTACCAGTCCTCTGAGACAAGCAAACTATTTAGCCATATTGCACTTCTTGTCATATGCACTTTTGTATATTAACATAGTGTAATGTCTTCAGAATAATCACTATGTATTTCTTGACCAAAACACTTAATTTAGTTTTCTTTATTTCATAAGAAAAAGTGGTAATAAAACTTTGTCCAGATTTGCATACATGTACAAAATCAGTAAGGCTTACAATATCTGCTGTTGAAAAGAGAAAGTTAAAAAAAAAAAATTTAAGGCTGTGGCTAAAGTGAAGTATTCATTTGAGAAATTGGTATAAACTTCTTCCTAAATCACAGTTAACAAGACAATAGCAATTACTTGTCCAGATTCACATTGCAAAAATAAGCTAATACAAATTTGCTATAGCAACATTTTAAGCCTAATGTAAATGAGTTGTTAATATCAGTTTTCAGAGTAAACAAGACTTTTAAAGGATTTTAACATCTGTTGTGACATAGTATTTAATTATAGTGGGAGGTATTTTATATTATATAAAGACAACCCACTGCTACAAAGTGTATACTTTATAGCTTTCTATGTTATTTTCAAAGAATTTGCCATATAGTTGGAAAGAAACATGAATTTCATGAGTACAGGCTTTGAAATCTTAAAATGAAATATTTGTGTTTCATAGTATTTTAATTAAAATTTTTAAGCTGATTAATTTGATTTCGATCAATTTTGGGATTGCCATTAAAAAACTAAAGTACCTTCAGAAACTATTACAGTGCGTTAGATTGCCTGTAGTAAAGTTTCTTTTCATATCAAAGAAAATGCTGAAAATGTTTACAATTTGGTTATTGTATATGAATCATATACAAATATTTGTGAAGTACATTGTTGTATGTCATGAAATCTTTAGCTTCAAATTAAGAAAAATTGCGTTTTAAATATTTCAACGTCTATATGCCATTAGTTCAGAAATATCTATCGGTCACACAGTTGTGATCACATTCTTAGTTGACAATACATGCAACTGCAAATTAGTGAGAAAGTAAAACATTTGTGAATCATAATCACATTTTTCTATTCTTTTGTTTTTGTGGTTATGAGGTGGTAATCTCTGTTTTAGCTGAGTTGAAAACCATTTGCATTATTTGGATGATTTGCTGTAAAGTAGTTGTTTCCTGTGACAATCCTGACAGACAATACCTCTTTTTGTTTGATTAAAATCCTTCCCCCTATCCTGATATGTATCTTTATTTCACCACCACAAAGAGACTGACTGTTTTTTCAGTCTTGTCAAGAGCCTGGCAAACAGATCAGTTGTAAAATCTGACAGAGATGAGCTGAGGATGGCACCAGTCAGTTAGTTTATTCATGTTCTTGCTGCTGTATACATAGGAGTGTTTGTTGTGGTTCAAGTACTGGTTGGTGAGTTGTGTTATTCAATCTATATACAGTATGTATCCTATATATATTACTACTATATGGTCTAAACCCTCTGTATTCACTCTTATTTTTGGCTGCCTGATACACCAATTTTTCACATTCCTCATCTTGGCAACCTTCCAGTTGCGCAGATGTTGTCACCTGGGCAAGGGGATCTACTGAGAGGAGATGACCCCTCCCCCCACCCCCACACTGCCCCTTTGAGCAAATTTGATACATGGTTGAGGATACTTGTAAGTGGCAAATTGATTTTAGTTTTTTCCAACTTTTGAAAGGAACTTTTTTTTCAGGATTTTTCCAAATTTTTTTCCCCTACTAATGTCAGTGTTGTTATCCCCTAACAATTGTTTTGGCGATCCTCATGGGTGGGGACTCCCCCCCCCCCACTTTGAGTACTGTTTATACGTTAATGCCCTGATATTTTACCTCTACAGTTAAGGCCTAGCTATTCACAAAGACATTGTTTCTCTTTATGTTAATTTTTTTAATGCATCTGAGAGAATGAAACTTCCAATTCAGAATAAAAACTTAGGCACTTTGATACCTAGCAGGGCGGTCGGATCCCCGGACAATGGTTTATGGTTGCAGGAGGGTTAGGTCTCAGACTGGGCATTGTTCAGTCATGTAGACATGTCCACATGAAACTTGTTGTTGAGAAAATTATTGCAGAAGGGAAGGTTGGGGGGGGGGGGGAGAAGGGGGAAGTTGTGATAAGGAGCAATTTTAGGATGTAAAGTTGCTTTTGTGAATGATACATCCATATTTTAATCAGTCCTGGTTGCTTGTGGCACCCTTTCTACAATATTTTATTTGAAATATTATTTAACTTTTTAGCTTTGTCTGTTCTCATTCATAACAGCTCTATGTTGCAGGCAAATGAGCCTCTTGATAAATGTTGGAAACCACATATGTGGAGAGGATAAATATGATGACATTTTTGCCTTTGAGAATAAGACCTCTTTTTGTCAATTGGCAAAACTTGCATCAGCTACCTTTTCTAAAATCTTTTTCTTCAGTTTGTACGTTTTAAAAAATATAATGTGACTTCTGTCCGTAAAAGTTCTCATACCGGTTTTAACGTAAATGTCAAAGTTGTCAATATTTTTAACGATGCACAGGCATAACCTCGCCTCAACGGAATAAATATATTTCAATACCTCTCATATCCAGTACTGTACCTCAAACATTTGTATCAGGCTAAAAGACACAAGGGAGTAGGTTTCTTTTTATCCTTCATGCCACGTCAAAACTATCTTACCGCAAGGAGGATGATCCGAGACCGCCTCCTCTCTCACCCGTCACACATGCCAAAAACGGAGGGAACCGGTAAAAAAAAATCCCTGTATTTAATTTGATGTTAAAGAACTCATCCTGTCTTTTAGATACGAATTCGAAATGACAGCAGCTAGGCAGCTTGACAAAATATCTATCTTCGATACCTTTGAAGTTTGAACAAGTCTGATTTCTGTATTTTTTTTTGTTGTTGTCGAGATTTTTCATCTTGAAAGGAAGTTTTTTACCTGCTTACCTGCTGACAGTTTAGTGGGAGGCACGAAACGGGATCCGTAATTTGTTTCAATAATTTGCATTGACGTTACATGAGACGGATGACAGAAGGAGAGTTTTAAATTTGTTGAAGTATAATAATAAAGTGGTCATCACAGTAGTGAGTATGAGAGGTACAGTACATAGGTGAATGAAATATGATACATTTTTCGTTAGGGGGGGGTGATGATTTTTACCTTTTTTTTTGTAATGAATTTCATATACTTCCAGTGTCATTTTCTTGAATAATTTGTCGTGTGTGTGTCATGTTAAAGTGAAAATGGATTAGTTTACTGCATTTCTCATCTCCTCACGGCGGTTTCGTGTCACCAGGGATGCGTAGCCATGACCTATGACATATGACCAATTTCCTTATAAATGTGTTCGTGTAATAGAACATATAATTTAGATGCATGACATTCTTTTTAACAGGCACAAATGATGTTGATTTTTCAGAGTAGGATCCACTAAATTTGTTTATCAATTTTCGCTAACAAAATAGTGTTTTTTGGGGATTGTTGGTTGAAGAATGAAAATTGGTGAATACTAATTAGCTATTAGCTTGGCACAAACATCGGGGAGAGGGTGAGGAGGGAAGGGTGATAGGAAAGTCCCCATTTAGTTTCAGAGCAGTGATATTATCAAAGGGACACTTCATTTCAACACCACACTGAACATTGGGTCCAATTACCTCTACCCCCCCCCTCACCCCACAAACCTGTGTCTGGGGTTCTGCCTAGGCCTAAACATCTAAGGTGATGCCACCATCATGTATGTATACATGATAATTCAAGCTGCAAAATTAATCGCATATGGGAGGAAGTAACTTTGTATCAGTCTGACCAAGTCATGTAATATTAACACTTAATTGGATACCAATCAATTTGGCTGAGAGATCTATAGTCGCAACCTCTTAAATGCTCCTAAAGCAACATGTTCAACTAGTAATTCCTAGATAAGAAAATTTTGTGTCCCACACATTTATTTGTAATGCTTCAATGTTCTTTTATTAGCCTCCATTTTGGCTTTCCTCGATTTCCTGGTGATATCTTTCGATGGACTGAAGTAATTGGGGAACCATGTTTCCGGGTTCATTGTCTTTTCTTTAAACCTCTCTGTGTGGTGACCATAGCAACAGATTGTGACAAAGTCTCATGTCGCTTTAAAGTCCGAGCATTCCAATCATATTTCACACATTAATAAAGGTGAATATCCCGAAGACCAAAATTTATACCGAAATAATAACCTGAACAGAAAATAAGTTGATACAAATGTTTTAATATTCTGCCTAAAGCCTGAATTCATTATCGAAGATCATAATCTTCTAAAAACAAGAACGAGGAAGGAAAAAAACAAAATGCAAATTAGGAAAGCAAGAGAGAGAGATAGTCGAAGAAAAAGAATGCAAAATTTTGTTCTAAAAATGTGTTGTTCCATTTCAAATCATATTTCTTCAGTATTATGTTCTCCATTTCGAATAATATCCTGTGTTTAGTAGTGGAGAATCAGAAATGGAACCCTGAGGAAATCACATCTATTTCTTTTTGTCTTCAAACTAGTTTTTTTTATAGCATCATTAACTTTCCTTCGCTGCATAAATGAAAGTTCACGATTGATGAGTCTGTTCAGAAATCCAAGTTCAGAAGTATCTTATTCAATATTTCATTAAAACCTCAAAATACTCATTTCTGATTCTTTCTTTAAATATTCCTTTTCTTCATGTAAACTCTAAATGACACTTTCTGAAAAGGGCAGAAGTAAAACGACACTCATCAAGCTTTTGCATGATTTTACTCTCTCATCGCCATGGCGATATAGTAAGTACGATTTTTGGTTTTACTTGTTTGCTAACTTACAGTGTAACAGTTTATTGATAGTGACATCAAATGTACGTTATGAGGACGAAGGAGATAGAGAGAGAGAGAGGAAGGAAGGAAATATCAAAACCAGAAACCTTTATTTTCTGGCGACAGGAATGAATTTCCTGAATAATTTTGCATAATATCGATGGGTAATATAATCTCTTATATTTTATAATCGGTATATTTGTCAGTGACTGGAATCGGTTTGATACAAACACTATATATTGGGCGCTTTATTATATATATATGATGTCTGTATATTGCCAGAAGATGGGAGGAGATGATTGATAAATTTTTATAGTTACATCTGCAGACAGACTGGCTGCATCTGGGGGATGAAAATAATTCACTCTGTAGAGACTAACTGATGAGGGTTATAGCTGGACTTAAAGGGGATGGATGTGACCCGCTCAATTCTTTGATTAGGAGGGAGGATGTGAACAAGGTGGCGCCAGAGGGAGATGAATACATACGTGGGGGAAGTCTGTGGGAGGGGCTGGGAAGTTGAGGGGAAGGGGGGTAAGGGGGGAGACGGATGGGGAGAGTACTGTGGGAGAAAGGGAGAGGGGGAAGGCGGGAGAGAGATGGGGGAAAGTACTGTGGGAGGGACTGGGAGGTTGAGGGGAGAGGGGGAAGGCGGTTATCTAAAGCTTGAATTGTTACAGATGTAATCAACAGCATCATCGAAAAGAGAAGGCTTGGTGTAAGCCAAAGTTCATCAAGATCATCCAGTGGATAGGGTTTCAAGTGAGGTTCTGTTGTCTTCCTAACCATTGGAAAATACTAGACCCGATTCAACCAAAGTTGTTAATTGTGATGTACCTACCATATCCTCAAAGCATGACTATTATATTGTTGAGATAGGACCCTGACTTTTACAGGGTAGTTCAAAAACATGTGTAAGCAATAGTATAATCTTTTTCTTTTTGCAAACGAAAGTTGCCTTTCTAAACTCGTGAGTGCAATTAATGCTCTGCAAGCAATCAGTATTTTACCTTCATTTTTTTTCTTTGTCTGTGAATGTTTTAAGAATTGATATTTCAAAGTTAAGGACCGTAACCGAATGTGTAGTTAATGTGAAAACATTTATGGAGTTTATATTCTTGATACATCTGTGTATTGTTTTTTTTGCCTTCCTTTTTTTAAATCTATTAATAGCATATAATGCTGGTTAATCCAATTAATCCTTTATTATCGTCATTGTCTGGCGGATGGAGACCGAAACATTGATTTTTTTAACCCTCAAACAGGCTGGTATAAATGGCAAGAGAATTGAATTAGGAGATGAAAAGATGCAATCAAGTGAAAGAGAGGATGCCCTTGATTCTTTGTCTCATATCGGTAGAACCTCGCCAGGAGATTGCGAGATGATGGCAAGAGAATATAAGGACATCTTTGGTTGTAATCCATAACCGTAGCTGGTGTTGTATAAATATTTTTAGTAAAAAAGAGAAGAAAAATGCTTAAAAACTAATGAAAAGTCACGGTATACTTCTTTCTTCGGTATCCAGTAACAAATAAACATTTACAATTAAAGGGTCAGCTTTTGGTGGCTATTTTTATGTCATTCAAGATGACACCAAAACTGACACCAGTTTCAGCACCAACAGTCATATTTTTTAGACACCTAGCTAAAAAGTTAGGTCACCTAAATAAACATTATATACTGATGAAAGTATTCAAATTCAGATTTACCCGATGTATTCTGTTACTTAAACAAAAATTATCTTGTAAAATTAATTTATTGCCTGAAACTTTGCCTTGTATTTGAAATTGGGATGGAAGTGCGGCAGTACAGCAGCGAGGTTCCTTGAATTTGTTACGTCATCAAAGTGTATCCACAAATTATCACCCAAAATATTTTAAAGTATGTATGCAACAGAATTCTATGAAATTGTATCCACAAATTATCACCCAAAATATTTTAAGAATGTATACAACAGACTTCTGTGGGTTTCCTTTGACACTTTTATATAAATAATTTAGTCAGTTTAGTTACATGGGATTTCTGCAGTTCTTTTGGAATCAAAGTCATAGTTTTGAGAGACTACTGCCAGAAATTTCAAAGATGATGTCATCTGGCATTTGTAACATGGTTTGAAAATGTTAGCAGTAGGCATTCCCTTTAAAACAGTATTATGCAGTTTTGTCTGGCCCTTGGATAATGACGTGGATATGTTATAATTCATTCATTAACAAGTTTTACACATCTTTAATTATGAGATAAGAATATGATGTTTGATGATTAAACAAACAAAACATTAAAGAGAATAAAAAAAAACCGGAATGTACGTCTGATATGATATACGTCGAATTAAGTTAGAGCTTTTTCAGACGTCTTCGAGAGGAACCAAATTTAGAACAAGAGATGGTTGCGAAGAATTAAGAAGCTTAATGAGATGTGGGACAGATTGGATCCTCTCGTAAGCCGAGCCAGTCCGCGTACTTACGTTGGTTCAGGTTTTGATTACGTCAAGTTAATTAGTTTGGCATTGAAATTTACCCGTAGGCTAAGCAGTATCAGTGAATTACACCTTCACAGTTTGCAAGGGTTCCCGTTCGACGAGTCGATGCCTTAGATTAGTTTCGGGAAATACTGCGCTGCGACATGTGGATCAAGCATGCTGTGGGTGCATAAGGAAGTAAATTACATTCTTATAAAAGAGAGCGTTTTCTGTTTCTGTTTTGCCCGGGACATCTGGGATGCAGAATCCTTGTTTGACGTCAAGTCATTCCAGGAGTTAGCGGTCCAATTTGGTGGCACATATCCGGTTTCCATGTTTTAATTTGTCATTAACAGGACCGACTAGGATGGCCTTTAAGTTTGTAACCAGAAAATAAGACCGGTTATATTTCGGTTATCTTCTGTGCAAAGTGTTTTCTTAGTTTTAAGATATTTGCTTTTCCTCTCTACGTCTTTCATACTGAACTGTGGAGACTGTCTTTCTTACTCACTAGGGCACATACCATAATTGGCCCCCTAAATTTAAATGGAATGATTAATATGATTGGCTACATAGTAGGTTAACATACAGTATAACATGCATTTTGCACTGAATCCCATTGATGCCCAATCTATAGGAAGTAAAAAAGAAATAAAAATTAGTACAGCCTTACTGAAGATAACTCTTTGGAAGGCATAAAATGATTTCTAGTTTGTAATAGGTTAATGTTTAGGACAGTTTTAGTACGGGTGACCATAATTTTACTTGCTAGCATATGTGTGGGTAATATAGCCAATTTACTTCCACTTCATGACTGTAGGAACATTCTTAAGTGTTCGGCCTCTGAAAAATAATAAGAAACGTTATGTATACAGTAAAAGTTTTATGTAGATAAAAGTTTCCTAAATCTTGAAGAAGCTGAATTTTTAACAATTTACACACGCTGGCTGTGTCCAAGTTTTCTTGCAGCCAGGTATCTCTCAGAGAATAAGAGTAAGTTTTTTTAAAAGAACTAAGAAATGTTTGTTTATAAATTTCCCAGTCAGTTTGCAGTCTAACATTGTATTTATTTTAATAAATGAAACCCCTTTCCTGCTGCTTGGTAGGTTGCATTGAATGAAATTGATCCCTGGTTAACATGATTTGTGAGGTACCGTGGCAGCTGATTGTCACCACAACCCTCCAGCAAAGAAATGGCCAATAATAGGCATAACCCCCAACTCAGCATTGGATTATAACCTTGAGTTAGTGGTGCATAAGGCTGTTAAACCTGAGAACACTGTTTTTGAATCCCATTCCCGCCCAATAATTTTTGGCTCCTATTGGCTATTCTCTATCATTTCATTCTCATTTGTCAATTATTCAGTTACTTCTAATATATGAAACTATAAAACTGAGGGCGCTGTTCATTTTTGGTTTATATCCAAAGGTCAGTGATTCCCAGATGGCAAGTGTGGATAATAGTGTCAGTGGTCCAGCTTCTCAGTTTACATGACCTATTTTAAACAGGCATGAACCGGGTTGTGTGTAAACAAAGCAATGACATAGATTTGTACTTTATTACTTTTCCGGACTATGTCGGATCGAGTCGAAGAACTATCTTTGGCTTATTTTCACAGTTATTACTTCTTGATATAACCAGATCAAATGGTTAAGTTACCTTTCTTATTTTCTTTTTTTCTTTGTTTTTCTTTTTGCATACGCTCAAGTTGTAACAGACAACCTTAAATCCTGCAGGTACCACTGAGAGCAATCCAGCAGGCCATTCTCGTTCGTGTCCAAACATTTACCGCATAGCTGTTATGGAAGGTTTTGTAATCAAAGATCTCGACTCTATGACCCATTTTTGCCTGAAAAAATTGTTCTATTAAGGATGCACGAAAATGAGATTGAGCTATTACGGGAATGAGTCTAACCAATTTAGGCATTTCCTTCCAAAAGGTCTGGTTATTAACTCAAGTAGTGTTCTGTGGGATTGTCGGAATTTCCTTAAGTGGCAATAGTCTCATTATGAGGGCAGAAGGGGTAATTGATGAACCGCCTATGTGACTTACATTAATGCCTATTGCGACCACAGAGATATACCATGATCACATTTAAAGATTCTACAGCAATTTAATCCTGGGATGATGAATTTTACAAACTTTTACAAGGACATTTATCGGTTTTTAATGTTTACCGTCTTAACTTAAACGACACACAAAACAATTTTTGTTTGCACGGAGGACAAGGAACTAATTCAAAGTCTGTGGTAAAGTAATTTAAACATTGTGTTATCTGCAAATAGGAGTCTGAAAGAGAGATGTTGATGTTAAACCATCTTGCTATTCCTCTGCCTTGGTAGTTTTGCATTTTGTCGGTCTTGCCTTTCTCAGGTGCTAAAGAGGCAACTGAGATATTTTATGGAGAGAGAATATAAAATGGATACTTCACAGTGAGAAGTTATTAAAGGCAGTAATTTTGAAGGATCCAAATTTTTTCTTCATTCGATACTATCGTTCCTATATCTACCAAATCTATATTTGTAACACCCTTTGCACTTATATAGCATTCTGACCATATTTTGAGTAGCATTGGGATATAGGATTAACGTGTTTCCTCGTCCCTGCTACACATGGACGTAATACTTAATATACCATTGAGTTTGTACAATTTGCAACTAATACCGCTGACAAAATATTACTATCATACAGACTGCTCCAGCCACAGTATGCATCTCAGGTAGAAGTACAATAGAACACCTCAGTGTGCTTGGTAAAAGAGGGCGCTCTTATAAAACTATATTGGCCAACTTTCAATTTTCCAAGAAACGGTCGATTTAATTAATGAGTGAACACAGAGTGACTCGGCGTGCGAAGGAGAGAATATATATCGATGACGAGAATATATCGATGACGGTTTTGAAAATAACCCATTGGAAGATGTGTGTAGTCTTAATGACATTCTCCTGGACATAGATAAAGTAAGATACAGTAAAGAAAACTGTGACATCAAGCATAATTTGTGAATAGTTTAGCAAGACGAATTGATCGAGTTATGATTTTGTTTTGTTTCGTTTAATAGTTGTTGTACATGAAGACTTCAAACTATGTCTGAGTATATCGTGAATGAGAGACAGAGAAAGAGCTTTACATCTAGATGGCAATTCTTGCTGTGAAAAGTAACAGAATTTTTTTTGGTAAAGAGAAAAAAAAGGGTAAAAGTAGCAGTCTGTCTTGCTCATGTTATTTTGATCTGGGTCGGACATTTCCTAGGATTAATCGTTGCATTTTGTTGCTTTTAATTCTGAAGAGTCAACAAATGGAACGTCCTTAGCGTGGTGCAGAAGAGAAGAAGGGAAAATGGTTTGTTAGGATAGGGGATAGGCTATCTCTGAGTTCCTGCATCCTTTGCAGGGTTGGGGATTTCAAGCAAGATTGCCCCCCATGGTCCTTATGAATGATTTCATTGAGGGGATAGTGCTTTTGATGACAAATAGATGCAAAGAAACAAAGTGACTTAATTGGTATAGCAGGATTTTATTTTTTGTTAACCACAGAACTGTAATTTATTTCAGTATTGTATGAGATATCATATTCAAATTCAAATCTATAATCAAATCAAATCAAATCTATAATCAAATCTATTCAAATAAAAAATATTCAAGATATCATATTCAAAATCCTCAAGACTGAGCAAAATAACGCAAAAGCTTAAGTTCAGGGACAACGATTAATCGTAAATCGATGGCGAATATTTATTCCCCTCGTTCGACTAGGATCGTGTAAACCAATCAGTCGGTGCAACTAACTATCCTGGGTGTTTAGGAATCAATTAATATTATAACTGTTGATCAATCATTCGATCAAATATACAATCAGTATCAATATTTTTATCCTGTAGCTATGAGGCCAGCCAATTAGGACAATTTTCTAATTCTAACACCACTCTATCCTGTCCGATCATATCGTGCTTCGAAGAACTCGTACTGACAGTACAAGCAGTTCCTAACCTTCATCTGATTCTAATGCTGATACCACTCTATACTGTCCTCCCGTCTTATGCTTCAAAGCACTCGTTCTGACAGTACAAACAGTTCCTAACATTCATCTGATAGAGACATGAATATTCATAATGCTCATACTGTCAGTACGAGTTCTTTGAAGCAGGAGATGGTAGTATAGGATAGGGAGAAAAAAATTCCCAACTGGGTGAATGTGTTAGGATATGGTAAGCCATAAGTCATTGGAAGTACTGTAACAACACGTCCTTGGAGTTAATACGAACCGATCGAAAATCGATATTTACATCCGTTGGCACTTGGAACCCACTTTATTTGTAGTAACAACCATTCAGTAGTGATATTAATGTCCTCTCTGTGGTTCTGGTAAACCATCATGAATTATGGGAACTCTCTTTAATAACAAGGGTAAACAACACTGCGTATTACCATTGGCGTCGTACTCACCGAGATGGCCGCAATAAAGAGCAACCAACACCGGAAATATTAGAAACAAACATGCGTAGGTCTTCCTTAATTTGAATATATGAGAGGAAGTATTCTGACTGATTACATATGTGATTAAAGTTTGCCATACATCATCCCCACCTCAAGGGCATTTTAAATTGATAATAACACATAGCTATAGGGTTGTTGAGCTACAATAGTTCAAAATAAATAGGATTATTTTAGCACTGTGACTTGAGTTTAGAATCTTGAAATATACATGTACTTGTAAGTTGTAGTTGTTAAATTGATAATAACACATAGCTATAGGGGTAGTTGATCTACAATAGTTCAAAATAAATTGGATTATTTTAGCACTGTGACTTGAATTTAGCATCTTGAATATTCATGTACTTGCAAG
>JAAAKB020127517.1:0-21494 GCA_010014835.2 Apostichopus leukothele | reverse complement strand
AAAATTTTCTTGTACGCTGCGCGCCAACCTGTGGTGGCGCTCCGCTTAGATAGTCATCACCTGCTCACGGGCCCCCCCCCCAAAAAAAAAAATTATTTTCGCACGACGCCCCTGCTACCATGTCGTTTGTAAAGAACAGATTTGACTCCCATTTGGATTGATTATAGTTGGATAATTATAATTAGATTAATACAGCATGCATAAGCCAAGTTTCAAAAGGAATATTTGGGAAAGGAATATTCATTTCCGATTTACTTTGTATTAGAGCGTAGTGCTAACCGGTATTAATTAACAGTAGAGTAGGTCTTCATTCGTAAAATGAAAAAGAAAACATGTCAGTTAAAATTGAATAAAATGACTCAATGCAGTGATTCTTTTGGCAAAAATTTCAGACAACTGCATCACATTTTTTCGTGTTTTTTTTGTGTGTTAAAGAGCGTGTACATAAATGGGACTGAATGATAATGATAGCTCTGTGAAGATTCTGTGATTGTCAAGAACAACCAAGTCATCAGCTGTATGGTATGATAGGCAGGATATGCAGTCGGGAACATATATGGTCTAGTTTAAGTAATGTGAAGAACTTAAAATCAATGTAAAATGTTAATATAGAAGATTGTGAAAGTCCATGGCAATGGTTTATCAGATTCATTAGTCTTTATCAGTATGTCAAGAGAGCATGTTATAAGTGACATCATTAAACACCCAAACTTAAGGTTCATTCTAGAATAATATGGTTTAGCAAAGGTGTAGAAACGGTAAGCAATATCATAAATTAACGACCAAACCAAAACCGTGGATTTAAATTTGAACTTTTATATTTTTTAAATTATTATTAGTATGAAAACCCTCTGAATTGACCTTTTAAAAGATCCACATATGGGACGACACCCAAGAAAACGTGCGTTGCAGCTGCATTATGTGTATCTGAAGCAACGAAAACAAGCATTTTATACGTATAACATTGAAAAGAGGGCCAGATACATTTAAAGCATCGGTGAACCTATATCAAGGTTTCACCGTTAGTGTAACAGCGTACGTTGCGCAAGTTATACCAAGGCTGTCTATCTGGATAGTGATGTAGTAGTAAAGGCATCATTACCAAGTGCATGTGCAATAACCATGCGCATATTTCACACGGTAAAGTACAAAATTGTGTCCAGCTTTAGCCAAATGTGTCCTACAAAAAAAACGCTCAATCGACTTTTCTGCCTGTCTTACAGATACTATAAGTGACGATAGAGTTCGTATATGTGTATACTTTACCCTTTTCCCTCTTATAACCCATCACAACTCATTTACTCCAAACCAGATTGGTAGATAAACATCAAGTAACAAATGCATAAGCACGTTGTCTCGGTGAGGAATATATACCGTAGTAACAACAATTCAGGAGAAAAACGAAACAAAAGAGTTATATGTTACATACGTATATTTCAATTTGTTTATAATTGACAGATAAAAACGCAGGCTTGGAACTAGCTGATGCAATAAAACAACTCAGTGTTTCCTATATATAGAACAGTAACATAAACTCCAAAGTATAATTTATCTTTCATATATCTTATGTTATAGGAGTAAATAATACATCAATGCGACAAGAGGCGTACAGTAAATCAAATTTGATTAATGCTCATCATATTTACCATATAGTGAACATGTCAATAGAATGCCTTTCATTTATGAAGTCACATTGCGAAAAAGATGTGATAGCTTCAAAGAGTATGCATAAATTCCGTTATGTTCATATATCATATGTTAATCCAACGATAACTTTGTATTTCGGATTAGATCGTTATAATTATGTTAATCGACTAAAATGACCTACAAGGTCACCAATGTACTAACATTTGTTCAAGTTTTTGAAAAGTAGTTTCCGAAGATCCTGTTTTTCAAATTATTCACAGACATATTGTATAGTGCAAATTAGACATATTTCTCAGGACAAAATGCCTCATATATGCATTTAAAAATTAATAACCATTGGCTAGCTTCGTAAGCGGGAAAATACTAGGTGAACTTTTACTAACTTCTACTAAGAAAGCAATGTTACGTGTTAAAGATCTGGCTTGTTTGTCTGCAACAAATTGGAGTCTACAACTAAGTGTCATAAGTGTGTCACTAACAAGATGATATTAAACATGGTTAATGGCGTGATAAGAATTTTATAATTTAGGGAATTCTTTAAAAGTTTCTGTCAACATCAGTGCAAACGACACCATCATGATATCTGTAGCCAAACGCGTTTTGTATTTCATTAAAATCAGTTTCTAAGTATTATACAATCTGAAGATAATAAATATGAAATTTAAATGTAAAAACAAAGAAACAGTTGTATCCTTCTAAAGCTTGACAACAATTTACAAAATGCGTCACAAGCCATTTGGCGAATTACCATGATTATACAATGAAACAAACCTTTCGAAGCACGGACTTCGTTTCGTTTTTTCATAATCATAATCATCTTTAAACCGGTACAAAGTAGGTAATACAAAATCTAAATCTTCAATTTACACTCAGGCAAACATTTACAATATGCATCACAACGTATTGGGTAATCAACAAGACATAAATATCGAAACTGTTGAAGAACGGACTCCGTTTCGATCATTTTCCTTAGCATTCATTGGTCATACAGAGTAAAACTAAGATCATCAGAAAGTATTATTATTAAGAAATATCTAACAATCATCTAGAAAAAAAGTTAAAGTACCTTGTGAGATATCAATAAAGTTATACTTCATAATATCGATGGTTTTTTAAAGTATTTGCAACGTTGTCATCAAAGAACAGACAACTTTACCGTTTTTGTAAAACATCCGCTGATCTTGCTTCGCATATAATGTGTACCTTCACGTGTAATGAACAATGTTAAGTTTATGGACGGAGAATTTGATTAGCGTAATTTGTTTTGGTCTATTCTCCGTCAGATTGCTCGCTATTTACCCACTTTTCTCTACTGTTCTGTCTTTTTTCTCTCTCCAAATTTTGATCACTATAATTTGAGAGTAGACGTTTAGTAGACATTTGCATAAGTTTTAGGACATATATATGTTCCGTGATTGTGCACAGAGCCTATTATTTCTCTCGGTGTTGCAATCTGGTAAAGGTCCATCTTATTGTAAAATGTCAAAAAAAGAGAGAAAACAATACGAAAAAATATTTCCTTTTGCATTTGCTTTGATCACACATTAACATTATTATACTTATTACCAACCAGATAAAGTAAAGTAACAACGTTATATAGCTACCAAACTTTCAGCTGCAGGTTTTTCTCTGGGAAAGAAACGTAATTATGGTTATTTTCTCAATATGTATTGTAATGTTTTCTTCTCTATCAGTTAACAAAGCCACTCCAAAATTAAACTTATAGGAACTTATAGGAATAAAACTTATAGGAACTTCATATATGGTATTCTGCTTGTAACTGATAGAGTACAATACATTAATTACATCTAGTGCAGGTTGAACTCCTTATGAGAGATCAATGTCTGAAAAGTTGGTATTACTTAACTTTTGACGACCATTGACTTTTGCTTCTTGGTACAAATCCAGGCTTTGAAGCGCCAATTCTTTACCAATACTGTACCATGCTAATGGAATGTCTGCTTTCTCGCACTTGAAGTTTTCTGCCATTAAGTCATTGCCTCGTGCCATTGACCATTGCCAGAATTTCAGATCGTAATTCGTGGAGGAAGGTTTTATATGCCAATTTGGATGAACACTTTGATACGCATGACAAGGAATATATTTGTCGTTACATATAAATGTGGCTGTTTTTGAAGCCACAGAAGCTGTACAGTCTTCAATTATGAGCTTTTTCTTTTCGGGGTAAGTTTCACCTTTGTAACCCCTCGGACGATGTAGGAATGATGAATGCTCAATGTGGCGAATAAAGGGGTTATCACATGGCACTCCGCACAGTGGGCACGTTTCATCGCAAATGTTGCCGAAATTCAAGCTATATCCATGTAAGCAAAAACTAAGATAAATTGATTCCTCTATGCTTTGTAACAATGATTCAAACAGACGTTCTTTTATTATGCTTTTTAGGATATCAGAAACCTGATCGACATTCTCTATTTCATATAAAGAGGCTAGTGTTTGGAGAGCCGAGCAATCTGTTGTGGTACTTAATTTACATAGCCAATTCAGAAAAGGGCCGGGTTTGGAAGTCGAGTCAATGTCATTAATCATTTCTATTAGAAGATTAACGATTTCGTGTATTTTTGAGTGTAATATACTGCTGAATTTTTGGCGGAGTTTCTGGAACTTCTCTTCAAGTACAAAATCATTGAGAAGGTTGCTTCCTAAAAGTCCAATTAAATAACCAAAATTATGACCTTCTCTTTCAATTATCCAACGAAGAATATCCCAAGGCCGGCATATTCTTAATTTATCAATTAAATCATTTTGACGGACAAATTCTTCCTTCAAACTTGTTAAGGTTTGAACAGTCTTCTGTTTGTATATAGGTTCAATGAAATAGTAAATTGATTCGGCAGCTCTAGTAGCAATCTTCGTATTGTCCTTACGTATAAATGCTAAAAAATCGTCAAATATAGCAGCTTTCTCGACTTGCAAAAGAAATGTGCTTTCACACTGAGAGCCGTCTTCAGTCAGTTGTAAAGATTTTAAAGCTTTGTTTGACAAATGTAGGAGACCCTTGGCAATTAGAGTATGAGGGAGTTTGAACTTGGGTCTCCCAGTGAGCTCTTTCAATGCCCGTTGTAGCATAAACTGGAATGTATTTAAATCAAATGACTTGCCACGATTCCCATCAACCATCTGTCTGTGATTTCTTTCGATGACTTCTTGAACATAGAGAAGAGCTTGTTTCCTTTCAATCTCGAAGAAATCAGCTCTCGGTATTTTTTCATCCATACTTTGCATTAACCACGCTCTCACAAATTTGTCATGGATGTAACGACGACAGTCACAGAGCTCCCAATGTTTGTCAATACCACCCTCCTCCGTCATCAGGTGTTTCACTTCACTCCCGACTGCCATTCCCCTGGTAATCCTCAAAAGGAGCTTTTCGCAAATTCCTTGCAAAGAATCCAACGAAACATTTGTCTTCCGGAGCTTACTACTGTTCGCAACGGAGGTCATCCATCCGTTCCAGTTTTCATCAAACAAAATTGAGCGATCTTCAGAGTCATCGGAAACCGAACTTGCTAACATTTTAGCTTTATAAGAAAGTTTAAATCGCCATTCGCTTCGAAATTTTGGTATATCATATCGTATTTTAGTCAGTTCGTATTCATCCTGCACCGATGCTGATGCTTGGTTTTCAACATCTCGCACGACTAGAGTTAAATCGTGTATTAACCCTTCCTTGTATCTCAACATGGTATTCTTACGTGGATGTTTTTCAATGTAGTCTTCAATTGATCGAATTAACTGCTGTTCTTGACTTTCAGCTTCCTTACTTAGAACTGCCTTCATTTCTTCGATATCTACTGCTTTGGTATCATCGTGGTCTGTAGTTGATTCAACATTATGTTCTTCTGTCAATTGTATAGTTAATACTTTATCTATTTGTCCATCCAGAACAGCATAGCAGCTTTCTGTGGCAAGCATCATCTGATGCCGCATGTGTAGAATCGTTATATTTAAGGCAAAGCCTATTATAGTCAACTGCTTTAACACTGTCCTGAAAATTAAAGATGAAATGTTCTTTTTTTACCGCCTGCCACACATCTCGTACTCGATCTGTAAATGTGGACATTGTCATATCAGGTATGATAACTTTATCTCGGATATCCTGAATGAGCTTTGCTTTTATTTTTGTCACAATTTCACTGTACATTTGATTTGGAGGAGTCATCCCTCCTGACCAAAGACACGGTATGTATTGCAATCCCTGGTCAACATGAAGATTGACCACATGACAGAACCGTTGATATCGCCCTTTCAATCCTTCCTCTTCCGCAGCAAGTTTTGTTGCTTCATCCAAGGTCTCCAGGATTATATCGTTATTTGCTTTGTTCCTGTCAGCTGCAGTTAAATCCGAAACCCGTTGTTGAACAATCCGGCACTGACATTCAATGTCGACCTCTTTCATTCTCATGAGTGCGTGCGCAGCGATCTGCAATATTCCAGTCATGTCTGGACCTATGTTCTCTCCCTCGATGTTGAAAATAGTAAAATTGGCAATGCCCAATGCAAGAGTCACTAGTTCATTGTCAAATCTTCGACCTTCATGCTCAACAGATCGAACTCCTTCAGTATCCACTATCAGTAAATATTGTAACCCTAGCTCATCGACAAGGGATTCTTCGAGTTGTATCAAGCGGATGAACAGTCCACGAGTGCAACGGCCTGCACGCACTGGGAATTTAAGACCAAACATGCTATTCAGCAATGTGGACTTACCGCTACTTTGTACGCCAATTGCGCTGATAACAAATACTTTAGGATCACCTAAAGAATGTGTTAGTGTGTCAAGAACATTTGTTATCCAGACCAAAGGAACGCTCCCTGCATCTCCATCCATTAGTTCCAATGGATGCATTTCAGTAACAAGTCGAGCAGCCAAAGCAGGTAGTAAATTCATGTCAGCCATGTTGGGTTCGCATGGTTCCTGGACTTTAGCCTCTTTATATGCTTCAAAGCGTTGCCCTAACTCTCGGAGGAAATGCTCGCAACCTAAATTTTTTGCTTTACACTGTTTAGTCAAATACTTGAGGGCACATTGCTGGCTTTCACAAGCACTTTCAGCAGTGCTGCCATGTTTCGAATTACTTATTTCTGCCGAAAATTTCTTTGTGTCTCCTTTGCGCTTACCCCTCTTGTAACTTTGTATTTGTTCTTCTAAATCTAACATCTTCTCAAAGTCATTTTGCGTGCTCTTGTTGACCATTCGGTATATGAAATCTTGTAAATACCCAAAAATGTATTTCAACATTTTTGAATTATTTTTATTAGAACTTACAATAGAATGGTAACGTTTAATTGGTTCTGAGAGACTTGCGTGCATCTGTTCTTCTCTAACTGTTACTTTTTTTATTTGTGCCGCTTTTCTCTGATCTTCTAACGATTCTCCCTCTCCATCTGACAGGGATGGTTCTTCATCCAACTGAACCAAATTGAGCCAATAATCTTGTAAAGGGAAAGTCATTTTCTTAAACTCAATTATGTTGTCTAAGCTTACAGACTCAAAGATGTCATGAACACTTTTCTTGGCATTTTTGCACATCCACTTATTTTCATCAACTTCGATATCATCTCTACATATATTAGCTAATGATTCTAAGCTTCGGTATTGATTTGGATTTGGATTTGTTAAAGAAATATGCTTGCAAATATGACGACTTAGAACGTCAACTTGAAGCACTTTTACAAAGAGCCACCCGTCCTTGAACTGAGGGTTGTAGACCTTTTGTTGTGTTCGCATATGTTTGTCTTCTTCTTTAATGGCAACAAAAAGCGTTTTGCTTGCGTTTATCTTAATTTTCTTAATGATATCGATATATTTGTCGCGTTTCCCAGTTGAAATTAGTGCAATCGTTAAATCTGCTGCCTTACAGGCAAACTCTGTTTGAACTTGATGCTTAGTACAATCACCTCGCAGATTAAAGAACGCAGTGACTTCTTGAAAAATTTCGTCGTCATTACCATACTGTGGCAAAAACCATACACATTCTATCGAACCAACAGAAAAATGAGGCTTAACAATATCTTTTTCCATCGATAAAAAGAACGAATGCAATGAGTTTCCCTGACTGTATCCCAACATCGTATTTAGTAGGCTTGATTTTGATACCCTTACGTCTCCTATCCGAAGTACAGAAACAGTAAATATAGGATAAGTGGCTATCAGTTGCTCGGAGGCATATGAGTCACGGTTGCCTTTCCACTTCTTAATGATTCGTCGCAAAGCCCACAGTAAGAATTGCGGTTTGGTTCCCTCAATACCTTGCAGGATAACCGGGACCGCCAGCTGACATGCAGCCATTTTTTCAAGGATATCTTGCCGCAGAAAATCATCAGCACAGTGTAATACTGAAAAAACAAAATCTCTCATACTGAATGAATTTGCAGCATAGTTCTGTGGAAAACCAGCTCGGTAATCCAATGATGTTAGTTTCTGCCAGAAAAAATCAACCGACTGAGTTGGATCAACTTTGCACTTTACCTTCAGAAAAGCGTTCAGGTTTAATTTTCCAGGAAACTTCTTTTCCAAGCCAAAGTCCTTGAGTAAGCCATGGAAAGTGCTTACTCTCAGGTTACTTTCATCACTGCTATCAGTGTCAGGCTCACTCGGTTGATCATTAACTTCTTCTGTTAAGGAATAAAGAACAATAAATCATTTAACTAACAAAGTTCCGGTATTCGTTTACTTTTCTCTATATGAATCTCCTTTATTGACCTCAAAATCCAAACAACAATAGCTCACTTTAGCAGTTTTATAAAAAAAAAATATGTGAAGTATTACAGAAATGCAAACACCAGCCGTCATAGACGTCTCATGTCATATGTACAGGTAGCCTCCTCCCCACAACCCGGTATCTCCTTAAGTTAATGCATGATGTTGCGGTTATTAATATATATTAATACGTATGTTCTTCATCATGGCCCAATCATGTCGCGAGAAATTATTCTGTGAACGTGGTCTGGGGCCTGCAATTAATGTGAGCATATTGGTTCGATGTGGGGCTCCACTTTAAATGTGCAATGTAACCGACTACTAACATGACGCTGGTTATTTAGAATTCATCAAATGCAAAACTAAAGGGAGAAAACTTTTTAATAAACACATTTGTTGAGTCCTTCTTGCCCATTGCTAGCATTAAGCAGCACCATATTTTGCACAATTGATTTTTACGCAAAAGGCATTGGATTTTTTGGGAAAATGTTCAAGCATTTTGAATGTCAACAATTTTCGAAAACAATCGTGACAATATTCGTTGAGTATTTCTTGCGCATCGATAGCTTTACCGATGGTGTCATGTTATTCCCAGTACATTGTAAGTGTAGTGATTCAGAATGGGGTTCATTGTTTTATGTGAGTATCCCGAAGTATAACAGGCAACTCTGTGCATTGTGGCATATGAATAGCCAATGCCTTTGTTTAAATGGTGGATGTGCTATTTTTAAAGTGATATCAAATTAAAAATAAAACTATACACTACACACCCCAGCAACGATTCCAAAATAGTGTAGCTATGTTTATAAGTTGTGAGAGACCAATCGACAAAACCAGACCTGAACTCGAAGTGAAAGGATTCTCGTTCGTGCAAAAGTGCAATATTCTTTCTTTCGGATGAGTCTTATAAGTACTTAAACATTATGATATTGCCTGGTTCTGTATCTAATACGATTTTCGTGACATAATTCGTCTCATTGTTGGTTGTCATCGAACAGATGGACGAAACTTGTGTAACGCGTGCATGCACGATATATATACACCTCAAAACAGTTGGTAAAATATTCAACCAACACTAGTTACGTATGTATCCAGCCAACATTGAGTATAAATTTGCTTAAAAGAAGTAACATGCAGATACTCTTGACTAATGTACCACCTTATAGGCATAAAAAACTGCTTAAACTGTCGAAGTTATGTTATATGGCAAAACTTAACTCAAATAGCAAATAGGTTGGATAATAAGTACCCACATTTCAGAGTATACTCCAATAAAGTACAGTGGTGTGAGAGGATCGTGGTGATGTCTTACCGATCAGTGACGACAAATATTCTTTCACATGTGCCAAAGCATTCTTGTTTTCTGTTTCTAGTAGATTGTCTTCTAACCACGTGACATTTGTTGAATCTATTGTTAGTTTCCTCTCGAGCTCAGTGAACAACTTTTCTGGGTGACCCTCGTCTCCTTGCAATATTACAGAAGTAGCATTCGGTGATAATTGAGCTAAACTAGCCAGTTTTCTAACATCCTCCTTGACTAAACATTGTCCTACTTTGTAAAGCATTCTCCTGTAATGTGTATCTGTCGAATGAAATGGAATGATAATATTACTATTGACATTCCGATACCCAATATTCATTTGATTCATCTGAACATGCATATCTGCAATCATTAGAATTTCAACACAATTCGTAGGCATTGTTAAGCACCATAGTCACAATGGGGGTGGGGGCCTATAATTGGGATAGGATTGAAAGAATAGTGTGTACAAGGTGGAAATCACTTTAAACAATGTTCCCTTGTTTATATTAAATCTTATATATAGATATGCCATTAGATAGATATACAAAAGACCGAGAGTATATTGCAATATCCAGGAGACTTGTTTCATTTCCATTAATACCTTAATTCTGATCCAAATGTTACTTGCCCAGAGCTACGACAAAATCGTAACCTTCACTTGCACTTATTTCCGGTATGAGATACCGTGTTCTCAGTCGGCTAAGGCGGCCGCTGGCTATGATATTAGCGTAATTCTTAGCTAATATTTGTTTCTAAAAAAGTACGACTGGGTAACTGCACTTATGATAAACCTTGCAAAGTTGATCTTTAAATGTGATCACGTTTGGACGTCTTCTAGTTGTTCACTGCCATCAAATTGAGACACTTTTGCCATGAATGCATTCCTCAATGCATTCACAAAATATTTTGTCCATGGTACGGCTTTTTGATAGAGCGTTTTTAAGATTAAGTCACTCTTGACCTCAGAACACCCTTTACCACTACACATACAACGTGAAGGTGATTAAAATAGATAGATATGTATTCGCTTCTTACAAGGCACCCTGCTCTTAGTAGACTACTGGAGTAGGGGGCTTTATAGAAACGAAAACCTAAGCTAAGATTTGTTTAAAACAAAAGAAAGAGTAACTACACAGATGATAAACCTTTAACAACCTTGATCATAAATGCTATCACCTTTGTATGACTCACAATTTACTACTGCCAGGTGATGGATACACTAGTATATTACCATAAATGCATTTCTCAACCATTCAAAATATATTTGTCCATGGTATAATTGGCATATATGATCCAAGGTAGTGTTTTGCTTCTTAAAATATTCAAATGGTAAAGAAAATTAAAATTCAGTATTTCATTGCTGTTTACGTGCCTGTAGAAATGATAACGCATTAGTGGCAAGTGCATAGCGTCATATAATCCCGCGTTCTTACAAAATAAAATACTTCTTACAGAGATTCACGCTAATCTGTACAATATAGAATCATTAGCTTTCCGTACACGTTGAACTTCAGCCCGTGTTGACTCTTATTACTTTATTGAATGATAAACTATTTACACAACAAACAATGGTGAAAGGTTGAAATTCACCCTGGGTAACCGATGGCAAGAGAGCAAGTGACTTGAAGATAGTCGAAAACATGGACGTTTCTACTGTCACACCATGAACACGTTATATTGATCGTTCATGATAGCCCATTAGATTTATATCAATATTCACGACAATGCATACCAGACCTATCAGAAGCATTAACTTAGCCATAATTAATATAAAAAGGAAATAGGTTAAGTATATGTAACACCAATAAAATAAGAACAATTCTGACCCTTTTCTGTATCTTCGTCATGGATTGTTTTCTGACGCTTCGTACGACTTTCATCCGGACAAGCCGTGCTTGACTCCGCCATTTAACTGTACAAAAACAAAAGCATACTATGATTTGCTTTAGTTTCAGTAAAGTAACCCTTTTACCTCAGCTAACTTTCATTTTCTTCCCTGATACGTCTATGATTGCATTGTAGTTTGAAAATGGATGAATACTGATATATTTATTAAAACGTAAGTACAATAATTCATTTTCAATTGGCTGGCTTTCTATGTGTAATTATAGATACCAACGTTCATTCGGAAAGTCATGGACATTTCTATTTGATCTTGTTATAGCTTTCGCCGTTCGCTAAATGTTTTGAAATTCAAATTCATGTCTCGCTATGATTTCATTTGAGGAAAATTGTTTGTAAGTTCAATGAACACATCTGGTAACAGCCTATTTGTTGGCAAATGAGTTGAACAGTAATTTATCTTCATATGAAAATAGCAAAATAGTTATCTATCGATCTGAAAGGTATGGGAAAAAGTGTTGGACTTTCCAAAATTTCTGTGAAGCCACTGTAAGAACGATATGTCAATGATGAGGAATATTTGGTAAAATCATTAATTGAATTGTATTTTTCGTAAAGTGTGTATAATTTCAGGGGTAACAAAATGAAGAACCGGATAAGGCTGGCCATAGTGCGAAATAGTGATCTTGTGTTATTTCAAGGGGTGTTTCGAGTAGGAAGATTTAGTACCGATCTCACCATGCAGTAGTCATCAGCAGTCATCATTACAGCATTAGCAGATGACGGGATTATTGTCACTTAACAGAAAACTTTAAATGTGAGAATAAAAATAGTAATCAAAACTTGAAATTACATCAACTTTAGAATGAATAGTTAATGAAAGAAAGAAAGTACATACATATACTGTAACCTTCATTTGTCTACCTGATGGCCCCACAATGATTCCCTAACTACAAAAGTACTGACAGTTCTATACAGGCAGTAAGTTACTTTTAGTTTGATATATTCAAGACTTATGAATATGCATTAACTTCCAATATTCTTAACCGAACATCTATCCCGGTATAGGTTACCTGTCTTGTATCGCTTATCAGTGGGCAACAAAGATTTGTTTCTGCTCTCTTAGATCAACTTCTCCGATAGAATAAATGCAGAGGACAGGCATTACCTGCAAATGGAACACAACACGTATGTCTAACATAAGTATATATACTTCCACAAGATACAGCAACAAACGCAAGTAAGTGTTACGTAATAACAAGTCCAAGAAAGAGAAAAAGGAAAGAGCCTCGACAATCAGTGTCGCTATATGTAGCAGCACATATCACGGTTACTACTGATGGCTAATACGCAAGTTTCATACCTATCAGTACATATCATGGATACTACTAATGAATAAGTTTCATACCTAGCAGCACATATCATTGATACTACTGATGGCTAATACGCAAGTTTCATACCTAGCAGTACATATCATTGATACTAATGGTGGCTAATACGCAAGTTTCATATCTAGCAGCACATATCATGGATACTATATTGTATTTAGGATGTAGAAAGGACCAACAAATTGCATTTTAGAATATAATATCAAGGATGTAAAATGTTTCTTACAAAAGCTATATCAAAGGTTCAGAATGTATAAATATTGTGACGATTAGGGTAAGAAAATGACACGATGAATGTCAATTTGTATATTGCTTGTGTCTTTGATCTACTTTAAATACACATTAAATAACTCAAGTTACATTTAAATCATACGTTTGTTGTGAACATTTTACTGATAAGGTTACAAAAATCCTTGAACAACATCTTAGCCAATCAGTTGTTGCAACTATAGCGCTTCGACGAGAAACTTTCTGAAATTTTAAAATATGGTATAGGTGTGTGGTTACATCTTATAGAATGTCTCCAGAACGACATGGATGCCAAGAGCCCTAGATCTTAACGACTGTCTGTACATCCCACACTTGCGGATAACAAATTACCACTCTATCAGGTGTTACCTCTTTTCAAAATCATGTCAGAAGGCATCGGCCTTTGGGGGGGGGGGGTTAATTCATTTATTTGTTTTATCGCCAATTGTACACAATGGGAAAGGAAAGTCTCCTATTAAGTCTTAAAATGACTTAACAAAGTAGGAGACTCCCTGGAAGGAAAGAAAAAATGTACAAATATAAATGAAACAGTATATAAATAAGGATTAAATATGCAAATATAATAACCTGATGATGCTGAGATAGATACGTGAATAGATAATACTAATGCGAGTTAATATATTCCTTTTTCAAATGTCTGGTGAATGTGGGTCTTGAAGGTAAAAACCTCAACTTTTTGGATAGAACATTCCAAGTTTGTGTTGCTCTATTACGAAGACCAATTTACCTATGATACTATGGTAATAATTGCAATGAGCGTTGTCGGCTTGTCTTGTGTGATGGTTATGTAAGACTCTGTTACTACATATAAAGTCATTAAAAGTGACTGGCAGTAATCCATTTCATATTTGTAAGCAAAGGTAGCAACTTTGACTGTTATAATATCACCAAGTTTTAAGAAATTCAGGGATTTAAAAATTCCACTAGTTTGTGCAAGTGGTGGGGCATTAGCAATGTGACGTATAGCCCTCTTTTGGAGAATATTTAGGCGGTCAATGTTAACCTTGTATGTACCAGACCAAATAGTTGTACAGTAGGATAGGTGTTGCAGAACTAATGTTTGATAGAGCATTCTAAAGACATGCTGTGGGAGGAAATATTCAGTTTAGATAATATACCAGTATTTAAGCTACAATGTTACATACTGACGAAATATGGTTATTCCAAGTAAGTTTGCTATCAATATTAATACGTTCACAAGAGATTGGTGTCATCGGCATATAAGACTGTATGAGCGATATTGGAGACGTGGCAGATATCATTAACGTATATAATAAAAAACAAAGGACCTAATACAGAGCCCTGAGGCACACCACAGGCGATTTCACCAAGTCCAGAATTTGAATTATTTTATGTAGTATATTGTACCCTATTTGTGACATGACTGTCTAGCCAAGTTAGGGTTGTTCCTCTGATTTCGTGGAAAGATAGTTTGGATAATAAATGGAGTGGTTAATTGTGTCGAATGCTTTGGACAGGTCGAGGAAGACGCCGATGCAAGTGATAACAATTGATAACACAAAAGTAGTCATGATGATATTGCTAATCGTGTGAATGAAGTCGAGACAGATTACGTGCAAAATTCAACCGGAAAAGGTCATAAGGTTATGGCCATAATGCATTAAATATATTCTTCATAAGCTAATAGGACCAGAGGAAATATTTATATTAAAATCATGTACATTAAATGCCATGAGAGAAGAACTAAGAAAGAATGAATTTGAGAGATAAGCCTTCTAGGCAACATACTTTAGTTTTCTAACTACCTACTGTTTACTACTATTTGATAATGTATAATGAACACAATTATAACACTTCGTTTTCCGAATACATTCTTTGGCAAAACGGCACACATTAACTCACTTATTTATTGTTAATATTCATTCTCTTGCTTTTATATTAATGATATACTTTCATCAACTTCTTGAAATGTAGAGTTATAATAAGGTTCAAATGCTTACAACCTGATTAGACTTGGATTCCCGTCAAATATTCTGCTGTCCAGGTTTGTAATGTAATTATCACCAAAGAACCTGAAACGATTAAAAAAGAACGTTTGAAATCTTCCTCAAGAAATGCTTCAATTAACAAGAGCTGTACTCAAGTCAACTTATCCTGAATAACAACAGGTTATTATAGTTCCTAGTTTGAGCGATTTAAATACCATGTACTGGAAAGTACTTTTTCCTGGCATCCTAGTATAATATTAAGTTGGTAACGTAAAACTGATTAGTCGACCAAATTACATCAACCAGTGTTCCGTACCATTAAATACTACTCCTACGGCTCATACTATTTCCAACAACAAAAATAAGAGAATTGCTTCTGAAAGGTAACTTTCTGTGTTACGTGGTTCATGGTAAATCAGATACTGCCATAAGACACCAATATATTATATTTGGATTAATGTGCCTGTAAAATTGAAATATGCTATACATTAATTTTAAGTTCATACAATTTATGGGTGTTTATGGGAGACAGGAGGTGTGTTATGTTATCCAATACGGTTGGCAATGCTCAATGAATATCTTTAACTATACGGAATATGCCCATGTGTTATTCATGTAAGTTATCTTCTTAAAACAGTCCAAAGGGGCTTAACCATTATTTGCGGTCTGATGTTTAAACTTTAATATAGGCCGAAATACTTTGTTGCTATTTCAGCTGACGCCAACTAAATATATATCTATGTATAATATGCAGTTTCAGCAATACAGTATTAACATATGATATGCAACATCATTACTGTACAACAGAATAATATTCCATATCCATTCGCTAAATATGTTGGCATTTACCACTAATAATAACGCAATGTACAACTATTTAGTAGAAATGGTCATGATGCATGGTGTCACTGATAAGATTAACACATAAAATGTGTGTATAGTTTTATCACAGTGTACCAACTGATTATATATTTAACGCAAAAATTGGTGCAGTATTATTTATTTGGACTTTTATATCTATGTAGTATTAGTATGAGAGCTACTATTGGCAGAATCAACGAAAATAAATGTCCAAGTCCAGCGAACCTAAGCATAGTGAATTCTGATAAAATAAAACCCGACAGGCTAAATTCCTTTAAGGGTATTTTCAGCACAAACCTATCACGTTGTAACATTAAACGGTAAATTCATTCTCAATATGAAACCAAAACAAAAGGTTTACTGTGATTTGGTACAAAAGGTCGCATAACTTTAGTTAAATCAAAGATACCATATAGCAATTCAGTTTTGTGAATGTAGTATGACTAAGATGGAACAACAGCTGCCAAGTAGTCATTAAGTCATCTAACCGAAATAAAGAAATAATTTGGCAGCAAAAAAAGCTTCATGTTTGAACTCAACCATACTTTGATCGTTGTACTTTCATATACCATTTAACAGGATATTACATGCTAGGGTTACACTTTGTTATTTTGAAATATAATATGGGACAAATATACCCCCACGGAAATGTCCTACCTAGTAATAATTATAATGTCAATTTATATTTATTAATATTATGTACCGTCATCAATGATACTTACAAAGTCTGAAGATTAGTCTTGTTTTCAATCAGATCAGAGGGAATGTGAGATATTCTGTTGCTTGAAAAATCTCTGTGGAGAAGTGAATATAATCTGTGACTCTGAAGTAGACCGTATCTTTTGTGATGAGGCTTTACTCTATCATTGAGTCAATTTAATTCAAAAGCTGACCTTAATTGATAGTTTCATATATAAAAGTGATACTCTAGCAAAATCATGCATTGTACATTTGCTTTCTAATTACAATATAGCCAACAGTTAAAGAAGTCTATATATCCCACTCTGAAAACATTTCAGTCCCACAAAACAACAAAGAAAAAAACGTGATATCGAATGATATCTTTGCAATGATGATATCTGAGAAATCTTCCTACAGTTTTCTCTTTTCGTGTTTCATTTATGGATACTGAAATAATAATAAGTATTAAAACAAAACCCGTTAACGCAATCAGAGGATAGTCACGTTAATATGTTAATTTTAATTTCGAAATAACGAAGAATACTAAGCAATTTCGGTGGATTTCAAAAGTCTTTATTTACGTGCAACTTGTAATGTATGGATATTAAGTCAATGTTGAAAGACAAATGGGGAATAATGAAGTACTTAAATGCCTCTGACAACACAGTGAACATGTATACATATCAACGTATTACATAAATAAACGCATAACTACATTCTGTGTATGTGTAGATATCAACATATCAATATGCTTTGAAAGAACAAAATTCGAGATATTTGCAAGTTGTTGAATCGATATTGGATGGCATCCATCATGTTTCTCATAAGTAATAAAGAATAAACGGAGAAAATGTAATTCATGTGGACTAGTAACACTATTGAAATGCTTTGAAACCGAGTCCATATTAAATTGGTACTTGCATGGATTTTATATTTAATGCAGACGACAGAAACCCTGTTGGAATTTCTTTGATGTAGTTTCTGGAAAAGTCTCTGTAAATTAACAAAAAAGATTGTCGGTGTATGGCGAGTATAACAGTGTCGTTCTTGGGATTTTTCGTTACTGTCAATTAAAAGTGAATCAACTTTAATTAGTTTATGATCTGATAACAAGAGATTCATTGGGCCACACCTCATAATTCCAAACCACACTTTGACTGGTATGACTTAAAAATTCATTAATAATATTTTAGTTAAAATCTTAGAACCAGTTCGCCTGAGCAGGAGATAATTAACATTAGTTCATCTGTAAGCTAAGATACAAAAATAGATTACAAAAATGGAACTTCAAGAGAAACACATTTCTAGAATAATAAGTACTCGTTCCGAACCAGATTTGGAGATAACGACGGTGAACTTGTCATTTAGAGAAGATTTAGGGATTTTTCACGAAAGTAGAAAAAGTAGAAAACATACACTTTCTGCAGGTTTACTTTAGATTCGAGTAAATCAACCGGAATGATAACAATCTTGTTGGTAGAAAATGCTCTGTTAAGAGAAAAAGAAATAAGGAATGTTTAAATCAATTGAATAATAATAATGTAACAAATGATGTTGTTTCGCGGCTTGTGATACTGTATGTGATGAAGGTGGGACAGAGGCAGGGTCCCCATGTATTTTCGATTTTTTTTCCCCGGTTTTTTCAGGGGTTGTTAGTTCTGTAGGGTGTGGTTTTTTGTTTTAACTCTTTCAGTATTGCTTTATTTAGATTAAAGACTTATGTTTCTGTGTATGTTGCATTTCGCCTTCTTGTCTAAACGATTTAGCTTTTGCTGGAGTGTACAGGCAAGAAATAAGAAGTCGGACATCTCAGATCTTGGCAGTACAGTTGGGCTGCTAGCACTATTCTGATACGTAAACACTGACTATATTAAAGTACAGTACAGGGAACTCCAATGGACTTGCGTGACCCGCGAGGTCATATCTGATGGTTGATACACGGTGCAGAATTACCTCGGCCAAATCAAACGTGAAATCGCCAAGATAAAGGGCGGATCAAGTTAGCTCTAGGCGGGGGGGGGGGGGGGTTCAGACGGTGTGTCGAATATGTTTGGACCCAGATGACAAGAACATTTCCCCCTATCACTTAAATACAACATTCTTACAAATAAAATATAAACAATAGATAAACAGAGAAGTTACAACAGAGTGTTGATAGAAACAAAAACTTGATTTCATGTGCAGCCAGAGCTCTGCTTTTATCAAGAATGTTTATCCTGACCTCGTTGACCGGTTTTTAGTCTTCTATTTTGCCTTTGATATCAAACGAACATTTACAAGAGAGTTAAAATTCTGAAAAACTTACACGTTTTCAAGATTGTTCACACTTGAGAATAATTCACCTGGTATCGCTTTCATTTGGTTTCTTGTGAAAATTCTGAAAGGTTTACAGAAAATATATTCTTGGGTTTCACTATTAGTCTTTGTTTCAGGAAGATGTTAATGTCCCAACCCTACTTTGTCATCCCCAACACGAATATATTCTGTAACGTTAGCTGAACCATATTGACTTCATGAAACGTAAGAAAACTTCCTTTGGTATAAGTGAAAACGTATTCGTCTTCTCATATTTTGAAATCATTTTTTATCTCCTTCATATTAAAGATGATTGTAATGAAAAAAAACCTAAAATAACATTAAGCAATGTAAAACGCGGTACACTTTGTGATTGCGTACATAGATGTTAGGTTGACTGTCCATTGGAACGTTCCAGGTGGTATGCCAGTGAGTCTGTTACGCGATATATTTCTGTCAGAAATAAAAAATATCACAAAGCAATTAATAATTCACAACGAAGTTAAGCATGTGTCTGATATTGTCATTACTTGTTCAAATACCGGATGCCACAAATGGTATCATGTGATATATTCAAATGACATCATCAATTGTTTCCAGTGGAGTGCCAAGGGGGCGGGTGACAGAACCCCACTCCAATATTCAGTCTGGGAAGTTTTTTTTATTCAGGCGGGGAAGAATTACCGCACCTCTACTACAAAGATACAGACCCCCCCCCCTTTTCAGCCTCACACAAAGTATTTATTAGCACAACCTAGCGTTAAGAGATACCTGCAGTTTAAATATCGCTCATAATATACCACGTATAACCTTTTTTCTGGGTACGACCCATTCTCCCACCCTACATTGGAGTCGGCCTAAATGCCCCAGGGCAAGACCCACTACTGTAAATATTCCTTGAGTTGCTTCTTTCCCTTTCATGAAGGTTCAGACCCCTACATAAATCAGTCGGGGATTCTCTTTGTTGTGTGTTTACTACCACAATCTGGCAGAATGCACAATTTGACGTCTAAATGTTTATATTTTTAGCCCATCCCCTCTGAATTCCTGCGCACCGGTAACTGAATGTCACTCTTCTTTATAATTATCACCAAAACTAAAGCAGATGGGTTAAACATTCATGTAGATAGTCGGAAAATTGACTTTCTTAATATTTGTTAGATAATATTACTCTCAATTTCTTTATAATACCTAGTTACCAATAGGGCCCGTGCATAATCGTACTTAATCTTACATTTCCGTGGCATTGTGAGGTAACGTGGGTATTACACTCAATGCTCTTAACGAACAATCAACGAGGTAAAATGTCTTCTTCGTTTGGTGACAGTCACACGTATGATTGGCACCGCAGGCGGTTGGTTCTGTTGAACACAAAACATTAAAACAAACAGGAAATATTTCCCTGCGAAGTATGTAAGTAGTGCAAGAAAGCTCGATAAGTACGATGAAACTTGCTTTCTGTAATCAAGATAGTCTTTATCATTTTTATAAATAGTTAGCTCAGTTAATAAAGATGATAAAATTACATTCAATTTAAGGTAGACACTAGTTTGGGGCATTTTAACAATTTCTATTCTAGAATATACAAACATTAGACCACGACGTAACATTATTATATATATATTTAGCTGGTGTATCCACATATCTACACCCGTGTGTCTTGTTCGATATTGTCATGAAACATACAAAATATATAAGAGAGTATCTATCTTCCTTTTTTCCATCAAATATTTTAAATAACTCTACGTTTATAGTTATTCTTCGTAAGCTGACGTCATTTGCTGAAGTAGACAATTAATTATCTAGTAATTATATGTATTGTTGCAACATAAGAAACCAAAAGCTGATGTTTCCAATATATCTGTACTAACATATTCATGGTTACAAAGTGAATATTGAATAACTTACTCGTTTCTTTTCTTATATCTAGTTGATTATACTGCAGGGCATCATCGATTGTCGATCCATAAACGCAGCAAAATGACATTACCAGGAGCCAGAACCACATTTTGCCATGTACTATCACATAAGACAGGGAAACAATATCACTTTGCCACTTAACCATTTAAAGTATATAAAACGTTGTTCTGTTTATTAAGGTCATTACATATGGAACTGAAAGAGCCGTTAGAGTGGTAGTTAATAATATCGTGTAATAATTGTCCCTTTCTATTTCGATTTTTCTTTTACGTGATACCTCTTATCATTTTTCGTAGGAATTTTGATAACTATATAGATGTGCTTTTACTTTCATATCGGTTACTTAGATGGTTGTTATTACCAATTGAAAAGTTAACATGTAAGTCTATAAAGGTACGTGTGAAAAACAAGTTAGATTGTTGTGTAGTTCTTTGCTGAAAATCACCATGTCATGAATATTAAAAACTAAACTACTTCACATCCCGACTTCCCCTTTAGTTCTAATGAGGTTAAATACTAAAATAAAATAAAACTGTCAGCAAACTGCTTATCCACTAGAGAGCCTGTGTAGGAGAATGTGTAAAAGTAAGTTGGCCTGACGTTTCGATCCTAGC
>JAAAKB020127407.1:0-12681 GCA_010014835.2 Apostichopus leukothele | reverse complement strand
CTGTTATAATCCTTTTAATCTTTAAAACTTCTAATCCTCCATCTTATTTCTTTTTTGTTCATGCTTTCATGTTTGTATCATTTTTATGTGTCCTATTTATAAATTTTATAATTTATACTGGAATAAAGAAATTGAAATTGAAACATTGTGAAATGCAAACATTCATGAGTTTTCACTTAAGGCAATAGGACACCTGAAATCCCTTGCAGTAAGGTGTTGTATTGTAAATTATCAATAAAGCAGTCGAGGGACAACTGCATACAGATGTGATGGTCTACAATCAAGAATCGAAACATTTACTTACCGAGGGATCTTCTCCAGCTTCCAAGAGACTGATTAGGACATAGGCTGATAGGGTCAGATCATTGTTGATACCACCCTTGATAAATAAATGAATCAATGTGGTTATTTTAGGTTATTCAATGAATGTTAATTCATGTTATGGGTTTAAAGAAGACATTTCTCATGAATCTGTATGTGATTCTTCTTCTTAATTCATGATACACGCTATGGGTTTGAAGAAAATATTTCTCAAAAATCTGCATGTGATTCTTGCCCTGTGTAGTAAATGATAATAAACCTGATTTTCTTTAGCTCCCCAGACATACCTAATGCTTTGTGGGGAGCAATAAACAAGTTATGCTACATGAATTGAAACAGGGGAAGGGGAGGAGGGAGGTGGAAGCTTGGAGCTCTAGCATCCTTCACAAACAATTGCCTATTGGTCTCAAAGTTTACACTTACAAGCATATCTTTATGGCAAAGCTTTCCCACAGACAAGAAACACCCAGAGACTTTCTGAAGTCCTTTCAGCCAATCGACACTACGCTGAAGATCTTCAAAGTCCACGTCGATGAACTGACTGGCCTGATAAAATGACCGGATGACGTATGCTGTCAACCAAGTGCTTCCGGAGTCATCGCTCTTGCCAAAGGCCGAGAAAGACCCATCGTCATGGCGATAGTTAAACTCCCGCTGGTAACCTAGCTTCATGTTATCGATAGCCTCCTTTTCAACCTCTGGAGTGAGCTGGTCTGTTGCTGTCATGTATTCCATGGCCAAGACATTAGGTACAAAGGTCAGCATGTTTTGTTCACCACAACCATAAGGTACTTGCAGTAGATTTTGCAGATTGGAGAGTGCAGGTCCCATTAAATCACCTAGGGTATGAAAAGTAGAATTTTTTTCATAACAATATATCACACCAAATTCAGTTGCCCAGACGGAGATTTCGCCAAAGGAAAGTTACACGTAATGTACAGTATAAACATTACATCTTACAAGCAGTCTTCTGAAATCTGGAAACAACACCAAGCAAAGTCAGCTTTAGGCAAATATTTTGATGTTACCAGCGCTCAGGTGAAAGATACACATATTTTTTTAAATTCTGGTTGCACAATTCACATGTGCCTTTCACAATAAATCTAACAATTTTTTCTGGTTTACATGAAATTTTGAGTGGTAAAATCATGACTGCAATTGCATGCTTCCTGACATAATCATAACCAGCTAGGCCACAATGAAATTATGTTAGCCTATGACAACCATTTTGATATTTCACCAGCCATGAAGAATAAGATACCTATATGCTTTTAGTCCAGGCTTGCATGATTATTCACACGTGTACCTTTCACCATGAACATAACAATGCTATTGCATCAAGGTTTTTGCTTTTCATGAGATTATGAGTGGTAAAGATATGACTGCATTTGACTGCTCCCTGAAATAACCATGCACTAAAACTGTACTATGAATTGGGTTCATAGGCCTTGCCATATGATCTGAAATACGTTTGACCAGTGTTTTCCTGCTTAACTTGGACGTCCTACTAGCAACTGACGAGCAAAAACGAAATACATCAAATTTTGCTATTTAACTTGAGTCAAAAAGAAAAACAAATCACCAAGCACATGATTCAAGTCATTAATTATTACTCTTTATTACCTTGATTTGGTGGGGAAATAAAATTGAGGTTGGAAATTGGATGTCTTAGATTGTCAACGATGTCAATCATATCTTGAGTGAATACTCGAGAGAGATTCCTTAAATGTGCAGATCAATCAGCTGCTTTAAATATCTAGTGTTATATTAACAGTAACATCAAAATAACAACATTATTTCACTTTCACTATCTGATGATATGCTACAAATGATTTAGAGTAACAGTTAGATCTGCATTTACCTGAGAGTGATACTTTAGCCCAGGCAGTATCAGGAACAACATCTGCAGGGGGCTGTAGATCTAGAGTCCATGTAAAACCATCTGGTGAATCTATCAGAGTGAAAAACACATCATATTAGACATACAAATATGTGTCAACTAAATCTCCACAGCCCTTAATCCTCTCATCGCTCACTCCTTTCATCTTACCCCACTCCTTTCATCTTATCCCTCTCCTTTGATGTGTCTATAGTAGCTCTATTCATTGGCTCATTTGTTTAATTTAACTGTCTGTCCATGGTGGCTTGCAATGTCTTCTTACTTTGTTTTCATTTCAGTTTAATGGCCCCTGAAGAAGATCCTCTTGGGATGGAAATGTCAGGCACTCGAACTTTTATGCATTTAACTCAACTGTTGTAAACTTGGTATCTGGGCTAAAAATTAGTAAATGTTTTCTAGCTGTTAGCTACAATTCAATGTATACATTTTGCTTTTGTTTTGCTATCCTGTTATTGATGGGCATAGGGCTGCTAAAGAGGTATCATAACAATGTTTAGATTACCTGATGGACAAAACATGTCGCTCTTTGTGACTTCCTGCTCGATACCCTCTGCCTGTGAACATAAAGATACAAATTATCAACTGCATCCAGTCATTTATCTTTCTACGTTAAATTACTTTTTTAGCCACTACCAAATAACAGATATATATATATACAACAAGTGCAACAGTGATATTTGGCCAAAGTGATAGCTATTACATGACACTATAGATTGGCCAGAATTTTTCATTTTAATTGTTCTGAATTTTGGAGAAAATCATGCTATGCTCCAGAATGAATAAAAACACCTTGGAATAGCCAATCATATGACTCAAAGCTACATCCTTCCAAAACTATAGATTTCACTACTACTGCTGTTATCAATCGATAGATAGGTGAACCTTGAGATGGATGAAAGGAAATTTTATCAGTAGTTACTTGGTGATTGTTGGAATGCAACAGAATGTCAAGAAATGGTGAGTTTTGCAAGTAAAGACAACATCATTATGGTACGTTTGGCCATCAACCATCTAAAAACAATCAGCATCACTGATTCCTTTACAAAGATTGGCAAAAACCTTAATATAAAATTTTCCACTTTCTTGTTTCACTATTTCAAAGACTCTATATTTCTGATACCAGAACATATTAGAAATATGTGTTTGACAAATATTTTCAGCTACAAATCCGGATTTACAAGACAGAACTGATTGACTCCTTTAGTATAATTCAATTTTCATAAAGCCATTTGATGCAAGTTACCTCAACGAGGATTTCACGTCTTATCGCATCGTCAGCATTTGAGAGCGTCTTCACTAAGGAATTACCACAAGTGGCCAATTCATCAGAGACTGACATAGCTGTCACTGAAAATGAGAAGCAAAAATATATCAAACAAATAATTAGGTCTTTGTTTTTATAGATGCAAACAAACTGATATACACTTTATTTCCTTCTCAAAATGTGGTGTAATTATCTATGAAAAATTTCGACCTCTCTGGTCTCCTGTAACACTTTGCAAGGTTTCGGTCTCCAGCAATTTTTGTAAATGCAAGAAGACATCTTTTATTGAAATGGGAAGAACCTCTTACAAAAGTATTTTTTAGTAGGTATTACATGATTATTTATGAATAACAGATGTTACGACAATTTGATTCAGAGACCTTTATATCCAACCACATCTTTTTGATATCTGGGATATAATTATCCAGGTTTATGCATATCATTATCAACAAATGTGTGACGATAATACAAATGACAAGTTAATCCTTACAACGTGACTTCACCTCAGCTAACTCCTGGTCATCTGTAAGTTTGTCACACCCGCACACTGCACACTTCAAACAGTCGCTCCCAGGGGAACTACAGCATGCCATATCCCCTGGGAAACTAATTGCCATAGGGTGCACCCACAAACCAATACAAGCAATTCTATTTACAAGTTACCAGGTGTCCAAATCAATAGACCTACATAAAGAGAGGCAATGAAGGTAGAGTGCCTTCTACTGGCAGTAGTGTGAAAAGTATCTTTGAATGGATTCGTACAGGAAACGGTGGATATCATATCCAATAACCAGGGTAAACTGGATAGCTTTCATACAAAAAAGATTCGCAAGAGTGAAATTGTCAATTTCATGAGAACAATTGTAGGTACTCTTTTCAAAAGCAGATTTTTCAGTGAAACCAGGGTCTTCCTAAAGTGTAACAAGAGGCAAGTTGGTATTTTCAAAATCTATGGCACTTAATGTACAGGAGGAGCATGGTGTCCTTTTTTCTTTTTCTTTTTCAATTTTCTTTGAGAAAAAATGTATTTGAGAGTGGTTGATTGGTTTGGAACTACTAAGTGATAAACTAAGACATCAACGATAGCTTAATTGACTTTTACAAACAGGACTCAAACATCGTGAAAGCAAAACCATTTCATGTTGCCTGTGTGTGAAACAGATAATGACCCAATCTGAGATGTCCTCATTCAAATAATGGAAGCTTGGTAGTAACTTCTATAAGCCATTTTTCAGAAATGTTTTGACATTTAAACATAAATTTCCACTGAATTGACATCAAATCTGGGCACAGTTTGTTCAGCGGGTTTAACCGATTGATGGGCATTGCTATCATACACTATGACGACCCTTGACCTTTTTTGACCTCAACCAAACAAACAGAGATAAGATGGACTGTTAAGGAGTGTACACAAAGACTGCTGAGGAAAATAACTTTGTACTGCAACCAGTCTCATGTTTTCTCATGTAACAAATTACTCAAGATAATAACTGAAATATTTTTCTGTACTGCATATTGTGCCACGTGTTCACAGACTGAGTTACTTAAAGCGACGTTGCTGAAAATCTGAACAAGCCTCTAGGAGAGATGGCAGGTTTGAAGCATTCTTCCTTTTTTGGCTGCTAATAGCTTCATATGATCTTATATTACTGTGCTTTTCTCTTACCCCACTTTCTATCTGATTATTGTTACCAACTATGGTCAAAATTATATTCACACCAAAAGGAAGAAAACTTTTGAAAAATAATTTCCTTCTTCAGTTATAATTACAAACTGAGATGACCTCTGACCTCGCATCCTTTCACAAATTCTATGCTCCTTCACCAACCGACCACTCCTACAAATTTTCATTCAGATCAGATCAAAACCCATGGAGGAGAAGCAATTTAAAGGATTTCATGTTTGGAACTGCCATGACAACAAATGAACGTTGATCTACTTTTTGTGTACAGCTTAATGAAGCTCAATTTTAGCCTTTGAAGAAGATCCTGCTAGGATCCAAACGTCAGGCCAACTTACTTTTACACATTCTCTTACACAGGCTCTCTAGTGGATAAGCAGTTTGCTAACAGATTTATTTTAGTTTGATTTTAGCTTAATGAAGTCCCGGACAAGGACAACATCTTTAGTGAGGTTTGTCAGGACCAAGCAAATGGTCTGGAAGCAACAGCTTGGATGTATGGATGGAAGATCCTTATAATCAAAGGACACCAACAATGAATGAGCACATTATATAACGTTACCTTCAATTGGCATGGAACCAACGACAGTTGGAATAATGTTAAATTCAACAGAAGCCGACTGAGAACCACAAACACACATCTGCTTTGTTCGCTCTTCGGTTTCTGCTAAAGTGAAGTTTTCTGATTCGGAAAGAACAAGCTCAATCTGCAGAAGAAATGTCAAAATTAATCAAGAAAAGACAATTTTTATTTCAAAAGTAGAAGCTTGTTGGGCTCTCTGTCCTGAGATTGTGGTAGCCGGATAACATTTTGTTTAGTGCCTGTCATAAATTTGTATACACTGTTACATCTTTCATCCCCATAGAAACAACATTTTCTCCCAGACAGCCTTGCTATTAGTGCATAAATGCACATACCATTTGTACCTAGCATAACATGACTGTGCACACATCATAACATTAAGACCTCATTGTCACAATTTCATCACAAAACATTTCAGACATTTCATGATGATAATGGATGGAAAGCATTATTTTACAGTAGGATTCTCAATTTTAGAAAGGATAATCATATTCGTAAAATTGTTAGTGTCCTTGAAACTGTCTGCTTACAAATACTAGCCTATGCCTACTTTTATTTCTGTCGTATGATTCCTTACTCTGTTTGGCCAACTGCCTTCAACACTTAACATACAGCTCAATGTCTTATCTAAAATGTAACTAAATGGAGTCGCAAATTTGTTCGCAAATTTATGAAAGCATCTCTTTCAATAGATTCAAGTTGATTTGATTCCTGTCATAATTTGGTAAATGTGTTAGTTAATAGTGTGTAAAACCATTTGCATGCCCCCTCTCCCTTACAGGATAAAACAATGTAGCAAATGAGATGAAAACCACCAAAAAGTAGAAGCAGGTGTGGCTCTGTGATGTCATAATTAGACTTGATCAAGTCTTCTGCTTTTGTGTGTCGATAATTGGTTTTAATTGCATCTCTTCTAACGATTGTATGTTTACAACAAAGTTAATCATCGTCTACTTACGACCAAACAATCAGTCATATAGTTAAAGACTATCACTTTAACAGGAAACGTTTCTCCTCTGATCACAGAATACGGTAGAGTATATGACAGAAAGAACGGCTGAAACGCCTGAAGACTACTGGTGCTAGATATGCCGATGCCATCCGTCTCGGAGATACAAAATCCATTTCCGATCCATTCGGTTACTGTATCAGGGACGGTCAGATCGACTGATGCTAGAGTGCTTCTATAGACAAAACGAAAAGAGGTGTTAAAGTTTTACCAATGGTAGGAAAGTGAACAAATTTGTACCTTTTTTATATGTTATGTAAATCCCTGAAATTTTCAAAGCAGTTCTGCCAAAATAAAAATATGTATCCAAAAGTATATCTAAAGTGTAATGGTATAGATAAAAATATGGTGAGATGCAAATACCATGATGAGGAAGGCACCAACAACAACAACTAGTATCGGTATCACTTGACCTATGACCCAGGACTATGACAACTGATTCCTTGAACCTTGAAACATTTGAAGGTGGTTAAGGACAATTTTACCTCGTTAAGGAGATCGAACTTTATACAAAGAGAATTGAGAAAGTAAAGAAATTTCACACAAATATTAAATAATTTGAAAATAGTGAAAAGACAGTTACTCCTGGATGAGGACAAGGTCCCAAAGCCATGTTTCTGGAAAGTATGAACGAAGACGAGGAGCCTCTTTCGCAGGTTGGTTGGGTGGGCTGGGTGGTATACCATTATCAGCAGAATCCAGTCGTGGATCCGAGTCCATGAACATTGGCATTGGCTGGTCATCAAAATGGGTCCTATATCCTATCCATAGATAAAGAAAAGAACGATAACAATGAACGACAAGTTAGGGCTGAAACGACAAGTTGAAACGACAAGTTGAAACGACAAGTTGACAAGCTGAAACGACAAGCTGGAACGACAAGTTGGTCTACATATTCAAACCAGTTCACACTTTTGTGTCGACCTTATCTTGAAATCTGTGTAGGAACACCGAGACAAAGCACATTTAGTAAACGTATAATTTTATGATGAAAAGCAGTTACACATATATATCATGGAAAAAAACTAGGAGGGATTGAAACACTGCAATTCTCACATTTATGTCTAATAGCTCTTTCTTCTTCTCTACATATCATTTGGCAACACCAAAACGTTCAAGCACACTTTCTCAACATAATTAGCAGGTAGCTGATAAAAATCCTGACCACAATAGTATACATAATCATATTAATAGATCAGATTATGATACATACCATATCTCCAAGTGTAACTTCATAAATTTACTGTTTCAATTGTCTTGGAGATGATTTGATATAAAGGTCGGTCCCAGGGATGGGAGCCCAAAGGGCTTGAGCCCCCTTTCTGAATTTTCATAGAACTAAAACATATAACATACATATGTTTAACCATAGCAAGGCATAAAGTAGTGGAGATATATTAGCACATGCACATGGCTAAATTTGGCCCACAATCTTGTACTATTAATCAGGTACAAAGAAGAATATTACACCCTTAGACTGGAACACTCCAGTCCTATGGTCAGGTGATAAATGCATTAGCATTAGCAACAATGAACTAGCATCTGATAGATGATGGGTTCAAGCCCTAGCCAGCTGAAGTTAGGCAGGATCGGTCAATTCTGGATGATTCTCGCATCTGGAATGGTCTTTCAAATGGTAAAAAATCCCAATGAGGTAAAATCAATTAATCCATTAATAGTGCTCGGCATTAACAACTTACTGCGTTCAGAACACGGTGCTGTTTCCAGATCGAGATTTGTCAAAAACGAAAATCCAGCTTTCTACAGAAAAAAAGAAACAACTTTCCTTACTTTTCTACTTACAAACCACTTAGAAACTGATTCTCTTAATCTTGGTGAATTGTGGTCAAGTTGGATGAACATATTATTCCCCCCCCCCCCTCCCCCCGCCCTCTCTTAAAAATTAAAGGTGCTTTGTTAAGGTGCCTCCAAACCCAACAACAGTCCTATTATCTTCAGCAATACAAAAACTGTTTGCTACAGTATACTTGTGTTAAATCTTCACCCAGATTTCCGATTATTCAGGTTTATTTCTTTGGGCTTGTTAAATGGTCAAATTTTTATGAAACAGTTTATGCATTTACCTACAATCTTGACGGTGAAATGACTCTCATTGTTCATTAACATTGTTCAATATGATACTATTATATATATGCAGATAATATGCACACATGCCAACATTGAAATCAAATCTCACATTGAAAGAGGCTGCTGCATCCTGTGCTGTCGGTGTTGGTCTGTACATCCTCCATCCCCAATCGTGATGAGATTGTCCTCCATTGCATCTGTCAGAATTGATGCCACTGCGTTCATCCAACTCAAACTGCTTCAAGAATTGCGATACCTTGGGATATGAAAGCATTGTCCACATTTGATCACCGTAGAACAATTGAAATATCTGCCATAAGCTTTAAAAGTTATCTGCCTTATGATCAAAAACTTGTTAGATGGGTTAAATACCTGGTGCAGCAGGTAGAGATATAATTGTTAAATTTATATGCTATATAACCTTATAAACATATCATATTCATGGCGCAGCACGTGGATAATCAAGCTTTGAAATCTATTGTATGGCCAATAAATATGCTAGATAGACCAAATAAGTGGTGCAACACCTAGGTAACCAAACTTTAAAGGTTATCTGCTCTATGGCCATTAAATATGCTAGATAGACCAAATAAGTGGTGCAACGCCTAGGTAACCAAGCTTGAAAGGTTACCTGCTGTTTGGCCAATAAAGATGCTAGATAGACCAAATACATGGTGCAGCACCTACGTAACCAAGCTTTAAAGGTTATCTGCTGTATGGCCAATAAATATGCTAGATAGACCAAATACATGGTACAGCACCTAGGTAACCAAGCTTTAAAGGTTATCTGCTGTATGGTCAAGAAATATGCTAGTTAAACTACATACATGGTGCAGCACCTAGGTAACCAAGGTTTCCATCGCATGCATTGACCCATTCCCAGGATCATAAACAGCGCTACCAACTGTCTTATTAAACCTCTTGTTAATGCTCACTCCTGTTCATCATTTCTTTGCTAGGTGTACCAGTCAGAAGCACCAGTTTCTTGTATAATTAACCAACCGACAATTCAAGCTTCAAAATGTAATTGTTATCAAAACATAAGATCTGCAGATCACCTATTACGATTAACTATGCTGTGCTTATAAATAACTGTATTCATCTAAGTATTTATTAACATATACTAGAAAATTATCTACCTGTTTCTCTTGAATGTTGTTACTCCCTCCTCCTAATAAGTAAACACTTTTGTCAACAATTCCGACCCCACAGAGTGAGTTTGGCGACGCAGACACCAACAGCTGTGTGTTTTCACCTGGTTTTTCTTCACTTGATGAAAATGAAATCTGAACCTGTATATATGCAAACATATCAGTGCGTCAAGCTTAGGACATTAATCTGCATACCTAACAAACACTTAATGACTTGAGCCTCTTCATACAAGAAAAACTGTTAACACATTTCACAATATTAACTGTCACTAAAACAAATAAATTAATAACAAATCTTAAAGGTTCAAAACAAACGTTTATCACTTGTACATTCATAATTATTCCCAATGATTATTGTACCTGATTGTCAAACGTTTGAGCCACTCGGAAGCTTGATGAATCTGCAACTACTTCTCCATCTTGTATGAAGTAGACTACAATCTTGGTTAATGGTGACATCTCCTTTGTTGCAGTGAATGTAAGAACTAACTGTTTGTATTCCATACCTTTCAAAATGAAACACAGGAAATAACCATGGTAGGAAACTTATTTCAAGTTAAATATCAAATGCAAAACGATAGGTTTAGAAGTTAAAGAACCTTAAAGTTTGCTTCTAGTAATGTCAATTGTCATGAGTTAAGATCCTGAAACTTCAAACAGCATTTTACTGACACCCTCATTTCTTCACAATGACATTTATCTAATTTAAAATTCCTGAGAATATAGCTTGGATTTTGGAACCTCAAGGAAATTACTTTTCAGCTTCTCTTCATCGCTCTGGAAACATGGAGTGCCGTTCTTTATTCTATTTTTTTTTGTCAGATGGGACCATCATGAGAGCGTGGTGGCCAATTGGCTAAGGCGTCGGACATGTGATCCAAGGATTGCTGGTTCGATTCCTGCCTAGTTCATTACGTTGTGTCCTTGGGCAAGATGCTTTATCTCATTTGCCTCTCTCCACCCAGGGGTTAAATGGGTACCTGTGAGGTAACTTGTCATTGGGCGCAGTATATAACTGCTGACGACTGGAGAGATTGTCTCTGGGACAGGTTATCATTGACCAGGGGTAATATAAGGTCTGTAAAGCGCTTTGAGACCTATCGCTGGTATAAAGCGCTGTATAAAAAATTTAAAAAAGCAAAAAAAAAGCAAATATGTATGCATGTGTGCATGCATGTATGTATACATGTATGCAAGTGTATGTATGTATGTAAGTTTAAGGACCCTTTAAAACCCTTTAAGAGAAAAAGAAAATGGAAAAAAGAAAATACAAAAAGAAAAACAAGGGTTTTAGAACCTTTTTGAAATAAAAAGGAAATAGAAACAAAAAATCTTATCGTAAAGTCATGCAGTAGATAGGTCTAAGAGCAGCCATTTTGAGCCGATTTTCATTATTCCCTCTGAGTGCTGCTCAAGATGTAGTCGAGACTATAAACTCCAATAAGAATGAATGCCATGCTTTGACTATACAGTCAGTTGTCTGATTCCAATTAAACAGCACAAATATATAGTGAATGATAATAATGTAAGTGATATGAGGCCTAGAAATTCAGGTTTAGTTATATTGGCTAACTGCCAAGTAGATTTTGCCATCAATTTGCCAGTAGAAAAAAAAAAAAATAAGCACTGGTTTTTTTTTTTTTTCCCTGCCAGCTAGTAGATATCAAGTTCAACATGAACCAAATGATTATGTCGGTTAAATAACAATTGGCCGTCAAAAGACTCCATCGCCATGCTTCCTGTTCATCTATAACATACAAGCCCTGTATAAACTGAGCCTTAATATTGTCAGTACAGTGTAAGTACTAGTACTGATGTATGTATCTTGTAATTCAGGAAATTCTCAGTGGGAACTTGGTTCCAGTCTGGTGGTAGATTTTTTTTGAGAAAGTAGCAAAAATGAAAAGGTTCAAGGCAGGCTGTATGAATGTCTACATGGTGATGAAAAATGTGTAGATTTGTATGAATTCGCTTGACACTATATACTCATGAATATGCAGTACAGTAGATACCCCATGGGTCGAAGGTCGCAGTGTTTAGTGGTACTTACATCAATGCAGAAAAAAATGGATATATAGGTAAAATGTTACCAAATGTCTGTCATTTCTTTCTGTAAAAGTGCTGTAATGCAAATACAGCTTTGTTTTCTTAACTTCAGTAGTACAGAAACTGATGGCTTTCGGAAGAGAGAGAGAAAAAGATTTAACTTACAAATTTGATGTGTTTGTGTTTATTAGTGTTAGATTCAGCACTCAAGCAATTTTGAAAGTCTGATGAAACAGAATTAGTTACCTGTTTTGGCGTCCACCAGGAACAAGCGATTTCCGTAATCGCATCAAGCCCAGCAGTTTTATTGTTATTTCAGTTTTAGGAAAGTTCACAAAATTTGCAGTTTTTGAAGACTAATTTTTGTGCTATTTCCCACAGCCTCTAGAGATATTACTGACACCCTCCATTGTAGGCTTGTAGCACTGCAAGGTAACATTGCATCCCCAGTACACTGCTGTAGCTGGCAGCTAGCTTCAGCCTGCAATTCAACACCTCCATTCCATTAAGGTATTGTAAGGATGTATGGCACCCCCAGTACACTGCTGTAGCTTGCTGCTAGCTTCAGCCTGCAATTCAATTGTATCTGAAAGAGTTCATTCCACAGTTAACAGAATCAAACTTTAAAGACATTTAAT
>JAAAKB020127296.1:0-12682 GCA_010014835.2 Apostichopus leukothele | reverse complement strand
CTTATCAGGCCATCTGTCAAAAGATATTAATTTAGCGAAATGTAAATGAAAGATATTAATTTATCGAAATGTAAAATAAAATTAAAGGTATCAAAATACATAAATAAGAACCATACAGAATCATAAATGCCAAGCATAATGCCAAACATAGGGTGAAGTAATTGGTGATCAAAGGCTCATCGAGTGCGGTATAAACTGGAGACAAAGCTTGGAGCAGACTGTGTGATGATTTGTAGATAGATGGCGGCCTTATCCATATAGAATAAGTAACGTTGTATTCCAACGTCATGTTATTATGACTATGGTAGCCGAAACAGACCATTGTACAGAATAAACGTGCATTGTCCTCATGCCGAGATCAATGAACAAAGCTATGCGCATCGCATTGTTGAAGGTTGTAGTACTGTCTTACATTAAAGCCAAAGCCTTCTAACACGATTTTTCAATAGTTAACTCCTGGTTATTGGAAACTTGTCACACCAACAAACCGAATAGCGCCTAATTCAAGCAGTCGTTTCCAGTGCGCCGCATCTTCGTGTCCCCTGGGCGGGGACTTGCAAGCCGGAGCATCGAACTATATTTACAAATTTAGCTCATAATATTCACCTGGGTGAATAATAGAAATGGAGAGTAATACCCCTACACGTTGCAGTGACAACATTTAATGATCCAACCTGGATTTGAAACCTGCAGTCCTAGGATTACAAGTCCATGGCCTTAGACAATTTGTCATATTGATTGATTATTAATTACGGTACTTCTTTATTTCTCATGATAAAGGAATTTGCCAATGTGCCACCAACATCTGAATCAATTCCTTACTCTCAAATGTTTCCTCTCCGCGTTCATGATCTTTCCAGATTTCTCCATTTAAACCATGCCGGATCGGCGCTCCTTGGTTAGCTGTGATTAAGAAACCCCTTCCCTGAACGTCCATAAACTCGATTGCCTTTGGTTGGTATAAACCGTATAGATCGAAACTTCTAAATTTAGGACCTGTAAATGAAAGACATGTGTGTAATTTAACGTGTAAACGCTTAATTATTCAAATTAAATTAAATCAATCAACATTATTCCGTCTGGATGACGTCATCGTACATGATGTCATTAAAGTATATTCCGTATTTGACTCGATAGACTTGATAGTATAAATAAAGTGTATCTTGAGACAAACTGAGCAAACGTCTGGATGACGTCATCGGACATGATGTCATTAAAAGTATCGTCCGTATATGACTCGATAGACTTGATAGTATAAATAAAGTGTATCTTGAGACAAGCTGAGCAAACGTCTGGATGACGTCATCGTACATGACGTCATTAAAGTATCGTCCGTATGTGACTCGATAGACTTGATAGTATAAGTAAAGTCTATCTTGAGACAAGCTGAGCAAACGTCTGGATGACGTCATCGTACATTTTGTTCGCAACAGCTATGTAACGCACTGAAAATAATTCACTAGTCGTAATAACCATCATATTTTTTTAGCCAACTCCGCAGCAGATGTAACCTAACAGTAATGTTATTCAATGTTGAGAATGAGCTTTAACGTGATAAAACATGTTCTTTCATACATACATGTTCCATTCAGTCCCCTGACTCGTTTAGAGTCGAGAGCCAGGAGAACGCCGGGAAGCGAGGACAATCATGTCACTCGGCCGCCCCCTTTATGAATTATTCACTTCCCTCAGAGTGAGCTATTTTTAAAATAAGAATGCATTATTCGTTATCACATATCTCCTCCTAATTATCCTCGATGTTGTATCGCCTGTCCCCTGCCCCCACCCATCCACCTGCACCCCCTCCCTCTCATCAGATCTGGTTGAGGTTGGATTTCGTAAGTATACTATTATGAAAACTCACCCCAAGATAGAGCCTGGGTACGAAAACCAAGTACCTTGATTCACTCTCTCAACCCCAGTCCCCTTATATCGAGGCTGTTACCGTGTGATCATGAATGTGGTATGTCACAATGATAACACGTATCCCTTTGAAAGGAAATAGATAAATACACTTGATCTTACCCAAGTCTTCATCGCTAACATCCAACATAAGCGTTCTCCAAGATTTTGATCCGAGTGGGACAATTTCTAAGACGCCCTCCTGTACCAGATCAATAATAGCAACAGCGTTGTTTTCCTGTTGTAAAGTAAAATGTAATCCATGTTTGCGATTTAAATTTTTTTTTTTTTTTTAAAACTCAAAGCAAAAGTAATACTTTCGAATATGCGTAGGTACTTGCATAAGTTATAACGATGTTTAAGAGAGTAATATGAGACATGATTTTTCATCTCGTTCCATGCTTCTTTGTATGTTTGTTCTTTCAAATGCACTTTGCTGAGTCGCAACACTTTTCATTTACTAATTCGCCGATGAGTGTATTAATTTTGTTGGAATTTAAGTAGAGGGCAGCATGTAGAAATAAAATATATCATCTACCAATTAACCTGTGTCCACTTTCAACATCCGCTTTCTTCGATTGGTGCGATACGCTAACGTTATTGTAAAAGGGCATTTAGAAGTCAGACATTCGGTTTTCTTGTGAAATTGATCAGTGATTATTTGAAAGAACATGTCCAGTTTGATAGATAATGTTCGAAGTTCTATACATAATTGATAAAAATTTCAACAAAATAGACACAGTCACTAAACTTTAAATTGAATCAATATCTTGTCAGAAATGTAATAATAGAATAAATTGATGACAAGTTGCTTACAACCTTACTGTCAACAATTACCGTTTGAGATAAATTCTTGCATCTCATAATCTATCGTTACTAAATGATTTTTTTTTTAATCCAATAATCACTAATAATGAATTTAATATTTATCCGACCTGTAAGGTGATGTAAGCCCTGGTGTTTTCCCTGTTGAAGGTAACATATTCTGGCTCGATATTCTGGGACATGGTCTGTGTGGAGCCATCTAGTTGTCCCTTGTATGGCCACCTTACTCCAGCTGTCTCGTAAGCTGCCCCCCTGAAACGAAAATCAATTACAACGTTTCCTTGTAACAAAGGCAAAGACTATAAGTACACTGTAAATCAAACATGCGCTTGATGTGCATAATTCCTAGCACCTTTTTGTCCCGTAATTATGAACACTCCAGGTGCGTGTACGTGATCACTTCAGGGTGACACACGTGCATCAGGTGAGGGATTTCGAGTTAGCAGGCCCACGACTTGTTCCACCTCCGGTGCTTCTTCTACCTCACATCAAGTGAATGCTTCTTTCGAGGTGAGTATATACAAGCGCATAATCACTAGCACATTGTTGCTAGCACCTTCTTGTCCCGTATTTATGAACACTTGAGGCAGGGGAACACCTCAGGTAATCACTATCCTAATTCTTCAGCGCACATGAGATGCACTTGTAGGTGAGTATATACAAGTGCCTCCTTTACTAACACTCTCTGCTAGCACGTTCTTATCCAGTAATGAACACATGAGGCAGGGAAACACTTCAGGTAATCAATATTCAAACTATTCAGCTCACATGAGGTGCACTTGGAGATGAGTGCATGTCCTGGTAATATGAACGCCTGGGGCAGGAGAACACATGTGATTTGAATAAATAAACTAACTCATCTGACTTTTAACTCACACCGCCTATGGCATGTACAAAATATAAGGCTCACTGAAAATTCATACAGGCTACATGTGCTTGAAGTGAGTTAGGCATTAAGAAATGATAAACAAATTTATTTCTATAAAACCTTTATTCCAGAAACTAGAAATAATAACTGTTTGAATGTTCAGGAACTTTATCCAGACCTGCTTGTTGAGATTAGTTATTTTGTTTAAAATAAACAAGACATAAATGAGAACGACTTAATTGTTTACAACCTATAAAACCACATCCTTGGCATATAAACTTTATAATAAATAACAAACCTTTACTCTCCTTTCAAGAAGCTGACATACCAAGTATACATTCAAGATACATCTGAGTTTCTTTTTGAGTTTGCATGTTTGCCAACAAAGCATGGCTATGTCAACTTTAAACTATAATTCAAGAAAAAGGCTAAAAACAAACATATATACACCCTATGCTGCTTGAAACTCTGTTTTCTGTTTCGACTATTTCAAATTTAGTTATTTAAACTTGATCAGCTTTCAAATGTAATGTAAAATCTCATTCACAGGTTTTACGTATCATTGGCAAAGAGTCTCATTACACTGACTAAGCTGCAAATAATATCATCACCAAAAGAATCATAGAAATCATCATAATAGTACAAGTATCTAAATCACCAATGGTGCAGAGCATATCAGATATGTAACCTGCACAATTACATTTATGAAACATGACCCATTTTACTTCAGACATTAACCTAACAGTTCATTATGGCAAACCCTCATATCTGTACAATACAATTCACAGCTTTCTAGGGATTTCATATAATGATCTGAAATTACCACAGATGGGATTGACCCCAAATTCTTATTACTGGAAGTGATGAAGTTATGCACATAAATATTCTTTCTCAGAGCTTTGCAGTTTGGTCAAATGACCATACTGTGACCTGTGATATTATTATGACAAACCCATCAATACTGTACCACAGAATCTGTAGAAGCATTTTTGGTGTTTTCTCCAAATGGCCAACAAGATGACCTTAATATAAGGAATATATGCACTACCAAAGTATCATAATGACAAACACTCAACATTGTGCCATGGAATATGTTGAAGGGTTTTAGTATTTTCATAAAATGAGCCACAATTGACCCATAGATGACCATTGATCCAAAATTCCTGAACACCCTGGAGAAAACATTATTATATCAAACCCAGCAATACTGTACCATAAAGTACCCACTATGTACAAATGACCCACACATGTCCTTTGACCCCAAATCCCTTGAGGAAGCACTACTGTTACAACATACTCTCAACATTGTACGAAATAATCTGTACAAGCATTTTTGAGGGTTTCCAAAAAATGACCCAAAAATGACATTTGACCTCAAATCCCTGAACTTTAGGAGAAGCATTTTTAGTGTTTTCATAAAGTGACCTATTTGACTAATAAATGACTTTTACCCTAAATCCCTGAATGAGGCACTACCAAAGTATCGCCATGATAAACACTCATGATGTGCCATGGAATCCGTAGGAACATTGTTTGTCTTTTCATAGAATGACCCATAGATGATCTTTCACCCCAAATCCCTGACCACCACTGATGACCCATCGCCCATCCATCATCCAAGTCTCATCACATCTGTCGAGGCATGTATGCACAGGTAACTTTGCATAAACAAGATCCGATAAAAACAATCCCAATACATACACCTTTTTGGATTTCATTGGATTACATTTGTCAGCAATCTACAGTACGGTACTGGTCAGCTCGAATCATACTTTTTATGACACATTGACCAATGTCAAGTTTCCAAGATGATGGCGCCTAATCGTGTTTTCGTTCCAAAAGTTGTTCGCGCTTCGTGCGCGTTGTAGCTTTCATGTATATATACGCGAAAAAACTGTTGAGACGAAAAACACGGTTATATATATAGTAACATGTAATATTATATGCACACATAATTTTGTTATTGGGGACTTTAACCACTGCCAGTGAAATGCTGGCACCACCCCTGCTTCCCCCGTCGTGCGCTTCGCCCTGACAATCATTCTTTCTTTTCTCCTCAACGTTTTGGAACTTTTTGGCTTTGCTCCCTGACGGGGGGTGGGAGAGAGGGTACGCACTCTTTTAAAGGGATGATGACCTTTGACCTCAGATTCCTGAACACTCCAAAGGAAGTACTAACAAAGTACAATCATAACCAACCCCTCAACACCGTACCATCAAACCTGAAGGAGAAGCATTTTAAGTGTTTTCATAAAATAAAAGCCAAATGACACCTAAAGGTTTGTACTTTTGAAAGCTTTTAACATATCATTTTCAGCAAACAGACCACATTAGAACATCAATATTGAGAGTGGTGGTGATGTCATCGACGCAGTTTTTCACAAAAAGCTTTTGTTTTTCTTTATAATTAGATTACCAATTTTTGGTTAAAGGTTTTTACTTTTTAAGCAAAATTTAACTTTAAAACATATTAGGGCCCTTGTCAGACTCTTTAAATTAAGATGGATGTGCTAAAAAGTATGAAGTTAATGAAGGTAAACAAAGGATTTTATTACCATTCTGCCAAGATGACATCACAGTTATTGGTATTGCCAGATGCATTAATAAAAATATATAAACTTACAAAAGTCAATAACTCAACAATCAAATGAACCATTTGAACAGATGGATGGACAGACACATAGATAGATATAATCATAGAAAGATAGAATCAAAGCTAGCTAGTTAGCTAGATATATATATATATCTAGAGAGCTCGAGAGGTAGATGTGGGAAGATACAGAGAAAGATAGAGGGAGATAGACAGATAGATTGTTTACAGTTGTCAACGCGGAGTCTAATAATTTGAAACAAACCAATTATTTTATCAAAAAAGTATTTGACTAACACCAAAACAATTAACTGAGAGAAAAAAACATTTCAACTATGTATCAGAACTGGAGATACATTTTCACTGTCCAGTGGAAACCCTACTGGTATCAGAATCAGATCGTAGACCATTTGGGTTACATCAGTGATTGACACTTTGCACCTTCTTCAAATATGTAGTCAGAGATCTCGGAATATCCTTCTCTGGAAGCTTGTCATTCAATAGGCCAACCTGCACGTACTTTAGGAACATTGCAAATGCTTTAGGGTAAGATAAATCTGTGATGTAATATACGGCTATTAGAGCAAACAAGGCCCTTTTGAGGATCAAATCTCCAGTTATCTCAAGTCGCTGTTTCCCGTATGCAAGAACAAAAGCAGAGGTCAGCTCCTCACCATCTGCACACAAAACCAACATGGGAGCACTGCTTTTGTCGACTGCTCCCTTCATTTGATGTGTTTGTGTGACCTGTGATGAAAATGAAATTGGAGATTGCATAACTTAAACTTGGAATTCCTTGTGACATTTTTAAACAAAATTAATTTCTATATGAAGTTATCTTTCAATAACAAGAATCAGGGTTGTTGCAGTGCAAAATTAGTGCCGGGCATTTTACTGATCACATTCCATTCATTGCGTGAACACCTTGTGTATCAGGGTTGGCATTAGGAGCTGGATTGCGGGAATCCTGCAGGGTTGTTGTGTATTCCCGCACATTTAAAATATGAGGGGGGAAATCCCCCCCCCCCTAAAAAAGTTCGGCTGGTTATACTGCCCTGTGACTGCCTCATATTGTGACTGTGACCATGAACATATACACTCATAGACACATCAACCAATTAATATTGAGAAAGGTGCATGAAATCAGAAAAAAAGCACTACCCTGTTGAAATCCCTCCCAATAATATGAAATCCCCCCTCCAAAAAAAAATTTACCCCCTGATTTTCACTGCTAGCACCAACCCTGTTGTGTATAACTGACGCATTGACCAGAATATAACTAGCCTTTATTAATTGTTTACAGCACTATATTGAAGGCAGAAAATTACCATGGCTATGAAATTACAAGTAAATGGTGATACAATGATTAATAACATTATACATGCGATCAAACTCAACGTGGGCTCAAATATATTGATGTTTGCCACTGTGGAGAGGGAATAAACATAACAAAAGCACCAATGGTGCAGTAGCATATGACCATTCTTGACCCATATGTGCCATTGGTCAATGAAATTTTTGACCAACTTTCCTAATCACCCAATTTAATCTGTAGAAGCATTAATAGTGTTATCACACAATGGCAAAAAATAACCCCTAGATGACCGTTACCCAAACTTCCTGAACACCCCTGATGCCCCCTTACTTAGTGATCATTGTAAGCAAGTTCCATCATTATTCACCCAATTCTGTGCAAGAAGTAGCCATTGATCTAATAATTATTGACAGACAGATCAAGGTTTTTTCCAGAATGACCCCAAGATGGGGTTATACTTTAAGTATTTGCGCGTTCTGTTTTCTTTTTTTTTAAAGAGGCGGCCCCGAAAAAGGAAGCGGGCAGGAAAGCTAAACATATATATATTTTTGGCCTTGTAGGATTTGGCAGGTTTACAAATGACTGTGCTCTAATCTCTATGAGAACAACCCGAAAACTAGAGCACCAATGGTGCAGAGCTCACACCAGACATTGAATAAGTTCAACTAATGACCCATCATCTGTGAATCATTGTCCATGCAAGTTTGATAAAAACCCTTCACAGCATGTATGCAGGGGCGTAGCGAAGGCATTATGTTTGGGGTGGGGGGTGCAAAGATGCTCTTTTTGCAGACAAATATGTTTTTTAGTGATCACCGTCCTGGGGGAGGGGTGTCTCCCACCCCATTGAGAATTTTTTGAATAATTAAGGGTCCTTAGATGCGATACTATATTTTGCAATAAATTTATGTTCACGATTTTTCTTATTTTTGGTTAGTCTTTCCGATATTTACAGTTCAATGAAGGCGGATAATTTTAGTGGTTAAACAGGCTTATACTCATTTCACCGTATACACAAAAAAACACAGAAGAACAAAGATGATGTGCTCGGAGCGCGCACAATTTTTTTGAATTTTCAGTCCAAAATGTTGCAAAGTCAAATGGTACATTGAATCACCTTTATTATATTAAACACATCCTGTTACGCGCAATAACCATGTGGCTCGAAAATGTTGTGATTATATTAGGCGGAATTAACTAAAATGTTTTGCAAAGGATCATACTAAATCACCTTTGTTTAAGGAATTAAGGGCACTTGAAAGGAGACACAGATCCACACATACAAATGTCAGTGCAAATATCAATATTTCACTGCTTGCACTTAATTTTAAAACCAAAAGAAAAGACAAACATTTGGGAGCATTTCAAATTGACCCACAGTATCTTGCAAAGAATATTTAATCCTTAGCCTTGTTATTTTAGTATGCTAAATAAATAATGAAAAAAACGCACCTGTAGGACTGTTATCACAGATTGCTTTGAACGTACCAAATCCGCTTCCATCAGCTTAAACACATCTAGACTACTGTCGAACTCCGTCTAGAATATGACAACAATTTATATGATTCAAGGAGCCAAGTGAGTTTGTCCCTAAATTGTCATTCCACCTAATCCCCAAAAATACCTCTGTTGTATGAATTCAAAATGACTCTTCACATATCTTTATTTTCAAATATGATGTTCTGCAAAGAACAGGGCTGTTTAACATAAGCCTAGCATAATTTTTATTTATTCGTTACCCGAACTGTCATATTTCCAAACAATTGAACATCAATAAATTCCATGGACATAGCCTGGGGGAGGGGGATGCTCCTGATAAATATGGAGGGTAAATAATGCGTTTGCACAATGAAAAAGTTAAACCGTTTGGGTCCACTTCGGGCAAAAGATTGCACTATGAACGTACTGAAAAATTACAACTTTCTATGTATCTGTCTCTCCAAAATTCAGCTTCTTTATTGAGAAATTTTTCGTTAAAAATATCTACCTAAATAAAGGTTGCCAACATTCCGTAGAGTCCGTAGATTCTACAAACATCAATCAAATTCTGCATTTCGGTCAAAGGACCTTACTTTTTCTTTATTTCTCCAGTATAATGATCCAAATTTTCTGACAGATTATAAATTAAACAAAGATAGACAAGATTGTTTAACATTTTAGGAAGGAGTCAGGGTCATCAGTTCGATCAATGATCTTGAAAGTCAGGAGAGTCCTAGTTGAGTGTGATGCTGAGCCCATACTGACACGTCAGAATCAAACACATACACATGCACCAGCTGGCTCAATGCAAAACAGTCATTTTCTAAAGACAGTGTTTTAAAATTGGCATAACATACGTCACAGCATATTCTGTTCGTTTTTACCCATGTATTAATCACAGTAGGAACAATCGGTCAGATCCAGATTCTGGGCATGCAGTCACGTCATACTTAACACTAAAAGTATGAAGTTACTACAAGAGTATAAGTTTTATAAGAGTCTACCTTAATTTGGACTTCATGGTATCTAGCCATGAGCGGCAAAAGTTCCTCATACTTTTCTGGATATTTCTCCGAACATCCTGGTTTTACTAGGTTAAATTCGTAAATGAGCTGTAATGAATGACAAAATATAGAAAAGGAAAATGACATTTGGTGGAACATATTAATAATAAAGGTGATATTTGTATGAGAACCCCAGGGAACAGACTGGACAGTGGCAGTGCTTGGTCATGTCTTTATTTTTAATTCTTTATTGTGGAATGTAAATAATAAGTATAACTATGATATGCTGTGGGCCAAATGAAGAGGAGACCATGCCAAATAACTGTGTTTAACATCTAGCTGTTGACCTCTAACTTTCAGGAAAAGGGCTTTGTGATCCCTATGGTATGCATACAAAGTTGTGGAACATTTTTAGCTACTCTGAAGGAGTGCGGCCAAGTTATATAAGTAATATATAATCGACAGCGTATGTGTAGTTGTGTGTATGGATGTGAGTTTGAATGAAAGTGTGTGCATGTATATGTCACAACGCTTTCGAGTCAACTCGGTCCCAAACCAACTCGGTCCCAGGCAACTCGGACCCATACCCACTCAGTCCTAAACCAACCCAGTCTCATACCAACTTGGCCCCATGAAAACTCGGCACCAACCAACTCGACCTCATATTAAATTTGCATACTATAAGTGCGTAGTGTTTGTAAATTATATAAATTTTGCAGAAACGTGTGCTACCAAAGTGTGTGTAAAAACTATTAGAATTAATATAAATATGTTTAATATCACTAAAGTGGGCGGGTTTGGGCCTTAGTTGGGGTGCGGGCATAGGGAGGGTGGGTAGGTAAAATGGTTGGGAATGGGAGATTAGGTGAGAGGAAGTGTAGGGGACAACAAGTTCCCTTACCCCCACCCACACACCCCCTCCTAAATCTATTCCCTCCCCCAACAATTGTCGTCCACTAGTAACAGCCATCCAGTGCAAATATGATGGTGCTGATATTGGCCTATATAACACCTGGAATACAGCACCCTAGGCCTGCTGAAATTGGTTGTTGCATAATCTGTCATGTTGACTTTAACGTTGTCGTGCATCGTGAAGCCTAGATTGGCAGCCTCAACACAGAATCTACTTCCTCTGTCTGTGTTTTGTGAGCTGCAGTGAACCAGTAATCAGGCCACTGGAACTTGGAAGTTGTATTGATGTCTGATGCAGATATTGTTCAATTCTGCTTTCTAAACAAAAAACACCTTCCCTCATTGCCAACATGAAGTGTGGGGTAGGAAAGGAAAAGGTAGTTAATATTTTACCTGTTTCTCAAAACCAAGAACTGGGAAATCTTTGTACAGTTTGTTCACCAATTCATCTGGGGGCATTTTGGATTCCATAATTAGTTTACGTCGGTTCTGATATGTTTGGTGTAGCAGTTCACTCATATGCGTTTGACTTTGATGTGTTTCCTCTGTGGAATTGCAGAGTTTCTGAAAAAAAGGAAATGAAGTGTATGCAGATGTGGTTTACCTGTTTTAATGACTGAATGATTCCCTGACTTCCTACACCTTCCAGTAACGTTTTTGCTATTCAATAATCATATAGCCTATATTTAAAAGCTTAAAAGCATTTTTGTGAAAAATGTACCACATTGAAAAATCCCACAATGAATTAAAAAAAAAACAAGCAAAAAACGTAATCACGCATTTGTGCAGCGCCTATCTATACTCCATCGAATGTCAGATGGTTGTAAAATGCAAAAAGTTTTGATGAATAAAATGACAGAAACACAATGAATGAAGGATGTATTGTTTTCATCGGCCAATGCAGATACTGAATGGAATAAAGTTTACTACCACATAAGTGGCGGCCTCGCAGAGCTACGTAGCTGCAGCGTGAAATAATAATTATCACTGAATCACTTCTATTCTGGGAATGTTCCCTTCCCAGTGGAAAATAAAATAAAAGTTATTTTCATCATAGAGATGTTGTTGCACGTGTTCGAGCGCAACTTTCACGGGGGAGAGATAAGTAACAAATCTGGACATCGGTAACCGTTACCATTATGTTGAGCCAATTTGAAAGGCCCAGGCCAATATGCGGCCGATTTCCGCAGTAATTTCAATTACAGATTTTCACAGCAATGCCATTACGATCGCTTTTCTAGTGCCATTTTGCGTTTTTGGCAAAGTTTGATGCATTTTTTTGCTGGAAAATCACACATGTGTGGTGCCTAGATATATACTGGCAGACAGACCAAATGCTAAATACCTTCATTTCAGTCATATGCAATCTGTACTGTTCTTCGTTAGGTTCAGCTGATGCAGCCACGCATTTCAAAGATGCAGTCGCTGTGTACGACTGCATCGTTTTCTTGGTGAGGCGCTTTGGTTGTTCTGTTGACTGTCTTTTTCTCCTCTCCCAACGCACTTTCGAACTCAGGCACTTGTTGAAATGACTCTGTGAAAATGCAGGTGATAAAGAGGTAAATAAAGTAAATTGCTGATTTCCTCTGAAATGATTTGGTGCATCACTTGGCAAAGGAAATGAAAGGTGATAGGCCGTGATGTACTGATGTAGCGCAATAAATTTATTCAGAAATTGTACCAGCCATGGCAAACTTCCCCCCCCCCCCCCCCCCCCCCACCCTCCCCCCCCCCCCCTCCCCCAGCAACCATACCACACCCACACCCCTTTCCCGCAAGTCCGCCCC
>JAAAKB020127185.1:0-12682 GCA_010014835.2 Apostichopus leukothele | reverse complement strand
GGTCCCCCCCCCCCCCCGCTCCTACCCCCTGCATGCAATATACATCAACCTCTCGATATAATCGGTTTGTGCTATTTCGTGAAAGGTACTACAGAAGTAATGTTAACGTGTATGACTTTTCACTTGACATTGTATAAGAACAATGATATATATTGCTTATAATCATGCCTCCTAGTATAGGCATTTAGCTATATATAGCGTCAATCATCATGTTCAGCAAAGTCTAGCAAATATTGAATTCTAATTGCTTAATTAATTACTAAATGTATATAGTGACTTTATCGTAAAATGTGTGCATAAAATATGAAATTGGGTAAACGAAAGGTAAATCTCATTAAGGCGATAGGTTCAAATCAAAATCCAAACGTTTCTCAGATTTAAAGAATTTTTAACATGTAGACATTTTGTTGATGTTATTTTGGATATGCTGATATTATTGAAACATGAAATGGTTATATTAATATTGGCATGGTGATGTTACTTACTGATTCCAATTTTGTGTACCTTTGTTAATAAGGTGGTGTTCCGTAGGAGTTGACTTAAATAATACAATATAAGATGCACTAATCACCCAATTGAGACAATTTTCTACATATTTTACCTTCATGTCATGCTTCAACGCATATGTACTCGCAGTACGAGTAGTACGGATATAACGGTTTCTATTTGATAAACTGTTCAATGCTTTGAAGCTTCGTATATAGGAGGATAATATAGAATGATATTAGCATTGGAAAATTATCCCAACTGAAGTATGACAAAGGTTACATAAAGTCAAACAATAATTTGCTTCGTTCTGACCCTAAACCAGCCTAACCCTATCTAATGATAGCAATTAGTGCAGTTAACAGTGTTGATTATCAAAATGAGTCATACACATCTCAGAGAAACGCATTCGATCTATGAATCTTATGTTCCCTAGACGTTACATGCTACAATGTGATTTTTGTTGCTTATTTTCATAATACGTTGACACAGTTTATGTTATAAACACATGACTATCGATTGTTTTCTGATGAAACAATTACAATGTTTCGATCAAATCTTCCTGAGATCGCAGAAAACCGACTGTCCGATCATTTTAAAACGAGAAGATTGCATTGACTGATTCGCTATTCTCGAAAATTAATATTAGGGAACCCACTTTGAGTGAAAATAGTGCATTTATCTCGAAGTCATCTTGACTCCAATTAGACCGAAAATGTTTATATGAACACAGGTTGCATATTTTGATATTACTTAAGCACTTTTCTTACGAGGCTCTCCATGATTATGTCTAGGCATATATGTTAGACAGAGGAGGTTCCTTTTTACCTAATTGCTTTACGCACAACATTAATTTTGATATATTGCCACTATTGAAACACACTGCTATCGGCACGCGTTGTAGTTTTATACCACTTTGCATTTTTGAGGAATGACCCATAAAGCACGTGAGGCTGGCCAATTTAAGTGATTGGACTATCGAATGAAACACACTGACCATTAGATTAGTTCCGCAGATGCAAAACAATTACTCAATAGGAGAGCAAGAGTATTCACACCTAAACTACTATAGGTTTAACGTATAGCAAATTTAAATAGGACACATGATGTTGAATCTCATCCAATCGTGCTCTGTTCTTCGTAGTATTTAACAGAACATGTTTTGAATGCAACATTAGAATTTCTAAAACAATTGATTAGCATCTAAATGTAGTCCTACACTATAATGATACACCATATGACAGCCAGGTGTATGTATATAAGTATATGATGCACCATACGACAGACAGGTAAGTGCATATAAGTACATAATAAATACATGATGCACCATATGACAGTCAGGTATGTGTATATAAGCACATAATAAATACATGATGCACCATATGACAGCCAGTTATGTGTATATAAGTACATAATAAATACATGATGCACCATATGACAGCCAGGTATATGTACATACATACATAATAAATACAAAATACACTATATGACAGCGAGGTATGTGTATATATTAAATACACGATGCACCATATGAAATCCAGGTTTGTGCAAATAATAAGTGCTTGATGCACTATATGACAGTCAGGTATGTGTATATAAGTACATGATGTACCCTTATGACAGACAGGTATGTGTATATAAGTACATAATAAATACATGATGCACCATATTACAGCCAGGTATGTGTATATAAGTACATATTAAATACATGATGCACCATATTACAACCAGGTGTTTATATATTATAAGTACATGACGCACCATATGACAGCCAAGTATGTGCAAATAATACGTGCATGACGCACCCTTAAAACAGCCAGGTATGTGTATATATTAAATACACGATGCACCATATGACAGCCAGGTATATGCAAATAATATGTGCATGATGCACCATATGACAGACAGGTATGGGTAATAAATATATAATAAATACATGATGCACCATATGACAGCCAGGTATGTGTATATAAGTACATATTAAATACATGATGCACCATATTACAACCAGGTGTGTATATAAGCATATAATAAATACATGATGCACCATATGACAGTCAGGTATGGGTATATAAGCATATAATAAATACATGATGCATCACATGACAGCCAGGTGTGTATATAAGTACATAATAATCACATGATGCATCGACAGCCATGTGTGTATATAAGTTCATGTGCACCATAATTATGACAGCCAGGTATGTGTATATATTATAGGTACATGATGTATCATATAAAAGCCAGGTATGTATATAAGTACATGATGCACCATATGAGCCATGTGTGTATATATAAGTACATGGTGCACCATATGACGGCTAGGTATGTGCAAATAATAAGTACATGGTGCACCATGTTACAGCCTGCAGGTATGTGTATATAAGTACATATTAAATACATGATGCATCATAATGACAGCGTGTGTATATATGTATGTATTGTATGAAAGACAGGTATGTATATAGGTACATGATGCACCATATGACATCCATGTGTGTACATAAGTACATGATGCACCATATGACAGCCGGGTATGTGTATATATTATAAGTACATTATGCACAATATTACCGCCAAGATGCAGAGCATATGAATGAAGTAATGAACATAATTAACGTTTGATGTTGAGATTAAAATTGTTTGCTATAGTACTTGAATAAGTTCATGTAACAGATATCACTTGTAATAAATAAATATGTTGCCAGTTAAAAAAATCACCTTTCTTATTTTGAGTGCCTTTCCAATTGAACTTATTCTCTTAGTTCAAAGAAAACTTTAGATGAAATTACAAGTTTTTCTTTACTAACTTTCTCATTTTCTCAATCAGAAGTTTTAGTTAAATATCATTAAATTGCTAAAGAAATTTCTTGTTATAACAAGGGAACCACAGATGTTATATCCTTAATTATCTTCTTTCGTATTTGAGTTATTGATGCATTTGTTTGAATCATTTAATGCAGGTAAGATATGCGCCACATGTTTCCGGGATTTACACTAAACTCCTTTATAAATTCTTTCGCAAACAAATTTTTAATAAATGTAGTTGTCAGTATGACGTATTATTGACGTATGACAATTGCAATATGATCACCATTTAAGCTCCAGGTTACTACTTTTGATATCAATTGTTCCAATTGTGATCTTTCTGTTATTTAGTTAGCACATAGTATTGTATTTATAATGGGAATAACAATTGAAAGCGTTCCTTTTAAACAGCTGCATGAAATTGAAAACTTTAAGTTACTTATTCAAAGTAAACTGATACCGACACGTGTAGCAAAGTATAGCATATTATCTTCTGGCGGCTTTAATGAGTTGGCTAGATCTGATATGAGTCTTTCATAACAGGGATGACAAATGTCTTCATTAGAGTTTGTGTCATTGCCGCTTACATCTTTTAATTATTGGGTTCCTCCAGGATTTCACAACACGTTTTTTTCAAACAAACAAAACTTGCTCCGAAAAAAAGGTAACCTTGAAGCCAATACATATTTTGTTGCGCTTTATTGATCTTAAAGCAAGGTTTGATTCCCAAATTTCTAATAAGTTTCAAAAGTATTTCTGCATTATTCTGAAGCTCTTATATAACAAAAGCATCGTTACATTTCATCTTGCTTAAGACCTCTCGGTTTTTTTTTGGCCATCTTCGTGTGTGAGTTTTGTAGTTAATTTGGAAACAGATTCGGACCCAATTCCAGCTTGCAGCTTACACTGCTCTTCAGAATAAAACTTAAAAAGAAGAACTTAAAAATGACAGGCTTTGTATTGTTGGAAGGTTTGTTACTCATAAAAGGGTAAATACATTGACCATGTATGATTTATGTTCTCTGCAGTTCCCTCGTTCAAAATGACAAGGAAGTATTTATTTCACCTCAATATAGGCTATATGAAAAGAGAAAGCAGGAGGCAATATACATTGTTATTAACACATATACATGCATAAGGGACCTGGCGCGTGGACAAAACTAAATGTTGTCCCTATTTTAAGAGTTACGGAAGTTAAGTCAATTGACGCGTGTATTGATATGACTTTTCATGACACCATATGTTTTGAACTCCGTATGTTACGAGTCCGGACTCAATCTACTTTTTGTCTGGACTTGGACTCGGACTCGGACGACTCGGACTTGGCTCAGATTCGGACTTCTGTGAACTCTGGCTTGGGGCCGAGTCTAGTCCAAGTCCACCAGTATTATTTTGACAATGTGGCAATCAGAAGATATACTGGCTTCTTTTGTGTGATTAGGAGTTTCACTCTATTACAAGTACAACAGTCAAGTTGAAACCACTTACATGTTACAGTGCTATGTTATGTTACTAATGGCTGTGTTGTATACACTTCTACAGTGGTATCTATACTACAGTAAGAGCTAATTACAGGTTTAACAGTTAAGAGCAGTTGATTTGCTGGGTCTGAAAGTATAAGAGGAGATTACAGAGAGCTTCAACCAATGGAAGTGCCAACGACACTATGAGACCCAAGAGCTTGAACTGTCACCATGGCTTTGGTATTAAAATGTACTTTTTGACTATTGCAACCTTGCACAATACAAATGAATGAACAGGTAGGCCATATAGTGCATTTTTGTCAGTGGAGCAGTGAGCTCTGAGGAGGTGATTTATTTTGAAACCTTGAGTGTTCACAAATTTGATTTAAAAACAAAGCCACTGTGTAGACTACTGTATAGTGAACAAGGCTTAACAACTGCTATAAAGGAGGTGCTTGCTCTTAGACTGGTAGTTGTCTTGATCAGCTGTGAATAAACTATCTATAGCAGCATGGTTGCAGCTGGCCTGTCTATATGAAGTTTGAAGAGCAATTATCTACAGATCAATCTGGATGGGATGTATACATGCACTAACATCATGTTCCTTGAATTTTGATATCTCATTAAAGTTTACACAGGGCCTACATGGTACTATATGGTACTGTATGATATCTTCTGGATTAGTTGTTGTGGGGGTGCATGGGCTTGAGCACAGCATTGGGGGGGGGGGGCGGCACGGGTGTAAAGCCCATCCCCAGGCCCTAGTTAAAACTTTGTCAAACAAGTACTATAAGCTATACATTATATCATACTTTGAGCCTTTAGAATGTGTTACCAGGGAGCTGTTAGGCCAGCTCCCTGGTTGTACTAGCTGGCTTAACATCACATAGTTCTATGCTAATGTCTCCTAATGCCCATCGTTGTTTTGTATATGTGGTACAGTTCTGCTAGAATGTCGACTCCTACATTAAGTTATACAGTAGCTTGTTGCTACCTAGTCTACTTGGGAACATAGACATAGTATATGATTAATAGATCAATCGCGTCCATGAAAAATAAGAAATTTGAAGCCAACATGGAGGGTCACGTGCCGGGTTCCACTTACTCAAGTCTTCAAACCTGTAATATAACTTTCTCTGTAAAATTTGACGCGAGCATACCTATGAAAGCCGTAGTTTTCCTCTAGGAACATAGCTCTAACCGCCCAGTGTATCTCCTTCAATCACCATTCATGAATTGACGTTTTTAAAATACAAACATACAAAGATTAAGACGACATGTGACAGTATTGCCGACGTTAGGTTTGCGTACTGCGTGTACTGGTAGATATAATGCGCTCAGTCGAGAAACAATCGTCTCCTTGGCAACCATGGACATGCAGGTCGCAAGTGTACAGTGAACGCGAAATGAAGTGTTTACAGCAAATTTCTAAATGGACTACGACTTGAGCAAGTGGAACCCGGCACGTGACCTATCGTAGCTGCTTCAGATATACGTGGGATGAGCGGTCTAGCTTATAGTAAAAGTCTATGCTACGAAATACTGTGACTTTGTTGACATCCTAGTATCGTAGTTCAGTTCTAAAAGCATCATCAAACATACTCTACCTTGCAGAGCTCACCCGTCACTTGGACTACATAGTAAGGAACGTTAAATTGTCAGGAAAGATCTAGCTACTGCTAGCTAGTTCTGTTGTACATCGCAAACATCATTGTATCACAACTACAGTACCACTCAGTGCTCGCATATAAAATCAACCACTTCTTTCCTACGCTATAGCGTAGGAAAGAAGTGGTTGATATTTTTTTTCGTGCTTCGTATGGAAGTTTATTGTTTATTATAAATTAAAGCACATCACCATTTGGGTCAATGGCACGAGATACCTGCGTGTACCGACAACCACACGTACTTTTAAGTATTTGTAAATGTTTGATATCGTTAATATATACCGGTACTGGGAGCATGGGGACACGTGCCTCCTCCCCCAAACTTTCTTTCAAATTGTGTACATTTTATAGCACACGCGTGCAAAGTCGTATACGCACATGTATAAATGATGCATGTAAGACCAATACCGAAACAAAATTTTCTCAAAGGGGAGACGGTGGATTACGGTATGGTTACGCCGCCATTAACGTTGAAACACTGAATAACATAACAACTGCATTACCAACATAATGTAGATATAAAGAAATAAGAGATACCCGCGTTTATACCTACCCACACGTGCTAATGTGTATTTGTGAACGTGTCTTATACCGCGCTATAATACTTTAATACAACCAACAAAAGTGATAATAAATGTGGTATACCCACAGGAGTTTTACTCTAAAATTTCATGTTTATTGTTAGTAAACAGAAAACTGTTCGATCTTGACAAGTTACAGAAAGGTGTTTTTACTCACTGTTTAGTTAGTACATACTATATAGTTTTGGACTGAAAGTTGTCTCCAAAGTTGATAAGAAACCATTTCGTGAGTGAAACATCACTTTTTGCACGGGAAAGTGCACAAAAAGTTTGAATCAAAAGTGATTCACAAAAAGGAATAGTCTACCTACATAATTAATTTACCTCATTTGTTGTAGCTGTTCATTGGCTCAACCAGGAAGCAGAACAGACCGTGCTTTTACTGGCGATAATCTTCTGGTATCCGTTGTATTTATCGGTACTACACTTATACGTAAAAAAAATATGACAATGTTTATATGGGAAAGGCTGTTGAGCACGAAAGTAAGCTATAGGTATCATGCAGTTGGTCTTGCTGAATAATTATACTAATACAGTTATTCTCAATGCAGTCTTTGCACTCGTTGTTTGCTTATAAGCCAAATTGGTAGCTTTCTGAAAATGACATTTTTTTAGTATCCATACATGAACATCTTTTGCATGATGTGGTTGAACACATTGGTAAAATGTTTGAAATATATTGGTTTCACGTGTTACCTTTCAGCTTATTGACAATTCGATCGTAAAAAACATTTATAGTTTTACAAATTTATACAATATTTACCAAACTGGACATGAATAGAAAGAGATTTTGACATGTTATATCAACTACAGTTGAGAGAATACTGAATATGTCAAACACCGAGTAACAGAACTGTGGAATATCGAAACGGCATCGATGTGAAACTTAATATCTTTAATAAGAAACGACAATCTTTCGTTTTAGTTTATCCTTCACACAGGGAAAGTGACAAACATGACATGTGTCTGTTAGTGTCCAACAATATGACAACACATCAGTTTGCTTAAAGTTCCCTTTTTTTGGTTTCGATGATAATCGTAATCTTTGCATCATGTATGTGTGTGTGGGTGTGTGCGTTTATGACGCCGAGCTAGTAAACACGATTTCTGAAGAAGGGAAGGTCGGACCAATTTCATATTTGGTGTGTAGAAGTACCACATTGAGTACATTAGCAAATTATTTTTTGTGGAGGTCAAGTCATTTGGGGTCACCAGGGTCAAACTGTGAAAAACTTTGTAAACACCATATTTCAAGAATGTAAGCTTGGGCAGATCTCATATTTAAAATGTATATTAACCACATTGAGCATACAAGAAGCCTATAGGTTTGGTGGAGGTCAAAGGTCATTTGGTTCACCAGGGGTCAATTTTTGAAAAGCTTGTAAACACGATATCTCAAGAAGATAGGCTTGGGCAGATCTCTTATTTAATATGTATATGAACCACAATGCAACCTATACTTGCAACCTTTCTCTCTCTCTAGTGGTATTGTTCTTTGTAGTATGAAAGTTGCTAGATTAACGCCTATTTTCAAAACTGGTGATCCCTAGGTGCTTTCAAAGTACCGGCCAATCTCGATTCTTTCAACAATTGCTAACGTTATCGAGAAAACTTCCTAGACAAGAATGATATCATTTCATGACGTCAATTTGGTTTTCGTGAGAATTTTTCCACTTATATGGCGGCAGCAGATATAGTCCAGTACATCGATAATGGCTTCAATAACAATAAATTTACTATTGGTGTGTTTCTAGATCTTTCTAAAGCATTCGACACTGTCAACCATAACATCTTACTACAAAACTTAGCCATTATGGAATCTGTGGGGTTGCATATGATTGGTTCGAAAGCTATCTTTTCAAGAGAGAACAGGTTGTACGCATTAATGATCAAACTTCTAAGACCAGTACAGTAAGCTGCGGCGTCAACACACGGTTCTGTACTTGGACCACTACTTTTTCTTATGTTACATAAATGACTTGTGTAACTGTTCTCATATCCTTAACTTTACACTCTTTGCAGACGATACAAGAGTTCCTTTTAAGCACAGTGATATTCATTGTGCTGCTCGTGTCGTTAACTCTGAACTATATTCTGTATCTAACTGGTTAAGGCAAATACGTTGTCTTAAAATGTAAGCTAAACAAATTTGTTTCCTGCCTGTTCAGCGAAAGGTTGATACAGTTAACGTATTTATTGATAATGGTGTTTTTACTCTTGTTGGTGACATTTTTAGGTTTTTATCTTGACTCAAATCTCACCTGGAACGGAAGTATCGTGTTAACAGTCTATGCTCCCAAATCTCAAAGATTATTTGGTATACTTCATAAAATTTGCTGATTTTGTATCATAGCATATACTTAAAATACTCTACGATTCCCTCATTAATTCAAAGCTGTCTTACTGCAACATAACTTGGGAGAACACCTATCCATCATACTTTAATCGTCTGTTTACTCTCCAGAAGAAAGCCATTCGACTGATTAAAAATTATAGTTATTGAGTAAAATCATATTTTCTAACTTAAAATTCTTAAATATCTTCGACACATACAAACTCCAAGTCGCTCTATTTATGTATAAATTTTATGTAATTGACTTTTGCCTTCTAACTTTGATGATAACTATCTTTCTAATTGTAACATTCATTACTACAATACACGTTTTTGTCACAACTTCCGTACCAAGTTGATCACTTCTAAGAGGACTCATCGACATTTCATCAATTATGGAGTTAAAATCTGGAATAGTTTGGACAACTCAATAAAAAATTCCAAAAATCTTCATAGTTTCATACAAAATATGATATGCATTTTACTTAACGATTATCATCATTCAGTAGTAATTCTTTCATTGCTTGCTTTTTTCTTGTTATTTTTACTTTTCTTCTTCGTCTTAAGTATCCTTTGTATTCTTTCGTTTTTGTTTTGAAAAGGGGAACTGCTCGTAAAAGCTCTGCTTCTTCAGCCCACCTCCTTGTATATTAACTATTCACCATTGTATTTATATTATGAGGAAATAAATCAAACTCAAACTCAATACCGCAAGTCAGGTTGATACAATTTATTAAGGTATAATTACAGGCATAATTAGTGTTTATCTGTAGGATTTGCATGTGACGTTATACTTTACAAACATAGGTGGGTTGAAGATTTTAAAAGGAAGGGTATTACCATGGCATCGTTGAAGCCGCCTTCCCTTTAAGGATCTAGGGATGCTTCCCACTCCCGTAAAAAAAAAAGACGGGAATGTTTGCATTTTTATTCTGGCTATAAATATGGTAAACCTATAAGTAGGTTACACGCAAGGTTGTACTAATAACTACAGCACCTTTTTGTGCGGGGTTGACAAAGAGGGCTGTACACCCCCATCTATGCATCCGCACCTGATATATGGCAAAAGGCAAAATGTCCATTGACCCGTCGTAGAATGGAATTTCAAGGTCGGATACATAGTACACAACATCCTTACCAAAACGTATGCCATGTGCTTCGATGAAACGGAAAGTTGTCAAGAGGGTACTGTCACCCATTGTGACTTTTTTTGGGACTTCAAACACGTTCAGTCTGTCTTTTATTTTTAAGTCTCAATATAACTATGACAGAGGAAGCTGGGTGCCATGAGTGCACATTGCAGGATAGACATTTCTTCCCTTAACTTTAAACACCTAACTTACCGAGTTCAACATTCACTCAACATTACGTTTCCCCTAACTGGTAATGTCACCCCGTTTGGCACGTTAAACGATGCGTATTTCGCCGAATTAGGGAACATTATGGAAGTATCATTTAGTATTTCCAGCTAACTTAAATAATTTTATGGGTCTTGTAATATTTTTATAGTCGGCTGGATACATTATAAAGATTTGAAGAATAAAGGTAAAGAAGAAAGGGAAGTGGAGCTACTCTACCCATCGAGTAATTTTCAACGCTGGTTGGTAAGCAATTTATGCCACATAGTTAATATTGAAGTAGCAGGGATTCTTTCTTTCTTTTTGACGTAAAGTAGGACACCGCACTCTACAGAAAAGCGATAATAATAAAATAAAAATCTATGGAATTTCAACGGGGACTAGATTACCAATATGGTCATTTATTCATTGACAATACTTCTAAGAGATTACACCCTTCTGATTACATCGCAAAAGATGGATGTCCCGTTAAAGAGTATATTCATAGCTAATTAAGTTTGCATCTTGACATACTACGATCGACACTGTAGACTGCTCGTGTTAGCTGAAGTTAAGTTTGTGTTAACGAGTTGTGTTTTTATTATCAGAAATTATAAACAAAATCTTTGGTCAAACGTAAAACTGTCTATTTTACCTTTGCAAGAACATCTTATATATTATTTTATTCATTTAACAATTTATTGACATAGTTTCAATCTATTCGCACTTCAAAGGTAACGAAATAGGTAGACAAATATTGTTGCATTGATTTATTATTTAAACACAATCTTTATTTGCTTAATAATCAAATGTGCTTTGTTTCCTCTTCAGACGTTAGATGAAACAAACGTTGTGGTAGGTTACCTTAACTTCGACTAACATTGTACTTTAAAATAACCAATTTTATTATGACAATAGATAAAACTACATCAAATTACAGCATAATGTATAGAATCATTATCCCATAAATGTAGCTTACATATGTGAGCTATTTTGTTTTATTTCCAATTGGCTATTTTTATTGAAATTCTTCGCCTGCTTCGATTTCCCTTGATGGATTTACCCAAGACATGAAACAAATTAATCAATCAATGCATGATGTTTGTCATGTTGTTGCACCTCTCAGTCCACTCTATACAACAAGCACATTAAATACTTTGATGGTTGGCAAATTATTCATAATCCAACCTATGTTAATCATGATCTGACAAGATTTGGCTGGAGAGCAAATTGCAGGTCAGCGTTAGCATTACAACGGTGTGAGAGCTGTCCAGATCATCTATGTCAAAGGAACCTTTTTTCACACTTCGTATATCCAACATTTTGCCAGGGTCCAAATTGGCATCTGGTAGCTGGACTGTAGCCACCCGCCCCTCCTCCCATTTGTCAGGCTTAGTATAGTATCGTGTTTGCTTTAGCTAAAAAATGATTTAACAAATCAAAAGTAGACCAATTAAATAAATACAAATCACGTATGTGTGAAAGTTTTAGTACAAACAGAAGTCGCCCATTAAGCATAATGTATTTTAATTCTATATTACGGAGCCGTACACGTTTGTGATTCGCAAACGCATTATACAGTATATTAAAACCTCAAAAGAACGTACTAGACGCTTTTCTGTTTCATGTTATTGTAAACTGCTATGAATATCCTTATTGTTTTGTAGATACTAATGAGAAAGTTCAAGGTAGGCATGGTATTCACAACTCATAACTATTCATAACTATTTCGTGTAGCATGTTCATATTTAACTACTTCATAAATGAATGGTATTTACTTTTTTCATAAGTACTCTATAACAAAATACTAACTAAAAAGGTCGGGTAATACATTTTTATGAGTACAAGAAAATTAAGAAAAATTGTGGTGATGAGAGAACTGCTAGAGAAGTCAGGACTTGCAGGAGAGAAATAAGAGAAATAAGAGTTAGTATTGAAGGTGAGGTGATAAGAAAACAAAAAAGGGATAATGAATGCTAATGAAGAGAAGGGGAAAGGGAAGAGGATG
>JAAAKB020127076.1:0-12683 GCA_010014835.2 Apostichopus leukothele | reverse complement strand
TCCATCCATCCATCCATCCATCCATCCATCCATCCATCCATCCATCCATCCATCCATCCATCCATCCATCCATCCATGCATGCATCCATCTCCCTCTATCTATCTAACTATCCATATTGTTCGATTGCAAAACGCCTGGATTAACGACCTTCCTTAGTGGTTCCGAACCTCTGATCAGACAAATAGTGTCGATAGCTTAGTTGGTTAGGGTGTCCGCATATAGAGCGGGAGACCCGGGTTCAAGTTGTAAGTTTGTTCTTGTTCTTTTTTTCCATCGTCATTGAAATCATCTCTACGTATCATTTATACATTTTAGTAAAGTCTTTTTAAAGTTGCAAGAAGGAAAATGACATAACTTAATTAACAAGCAAGAACCGGAATGGAAGCATTAGTTGAATAAAAACAAGCAAGAACTAAATGTTGATTCTAATTTGCCTATAATTTATATAAGACCTTCCACTATGTACATTAGGAGTAATTTGAATTTTCCACATGTAAAAATATAGCAACTTGTGTAAAACTTTGTTGCAAATTAAAGCCTCTTCTCTCATTTTTTCATCAAAAATATAATATTTAGGTGGAAGATCAAAAAGTTATAATGGTGCTTTAAATGTAACTTATATCCGAAAAAAAGGTCCTTATTGGAAAAAAAGAACGTGAAGACTTCACACCATCTGGTAAACATCCAACATGAATTTAGAGATGTTTTCGCGTTCCCAAAACAAATGAGTTATTATTTCCTCATGTAAAGTACAGAAGGAACATAAAGCATTACCGCGCTTCTTAATATAAGCAAGAAAACTATTTGTGCCAATAATGCGGTGAATAAAACAAAACATACAGTACTGGCTTTTGCTATCTTTTACCGAAACGAATGGTGACTGAAAATGTTGCGATCTTCTTCCTTACCTTACCTTAATTCTCTCCGTGCCAGTAGTCTCTATCTATTCATGGAGTGTTAGCTCAGTGGTTAACGCCAGTGCCTTTCAATCATAAGGTCCCCTGTTCGAGTCACTCCAAGATTATAAGATTATATATGTCGTCCAGTTACAAAGTTGTTGACATTCATTCCCTCAGTCATTAGATAACTCACTCTCTAAGAGATGTTGTTAATGGCAATTATCATGCAACAATTGTAAGACAATTAACGTGTACAACATAATTGGAGTGGCTATAGGGACAACCTATTGGTTAACGTTACATGCATGGTCGAATTTTTCTATATAGCTGATGACATGTTTTGCGTAAAATGAATAATTCAACATTGCATCTCTTAGATCAAAACTGTAAAATGGAAGAGCCCCATCGAATACGAGGAATATTGGAAAGGGGTCGGTGAACTTGATGACTATAATTGGCTTTGGGGATCAGATTATGGAGATTACAATTCTTCTTCAAGTGACCAGCTGAAAGGCTCGTCAAGATCAAAGCGTAAGTACTGGTAGGGAATAGAATATTTCGAAACATTATTTATATTGGGACTCGCAAAGTACGAACCAGTCCGGTTTATCATCATTCTAGTTGTTGTATTCGTTGAAGTTTTATTATTTTATATTGAATACAAGGTATGAGTAAACATGAACACATACCTAAGAAAAGTGAATTAACATGAAAACATAAATAATTAATTTACTTGACATATTTTCAGGAGATGCGCCGGAAAGTGAGTACAGTGACTGGTGGTATTATTCTTATGACTACCTTTCTTCATGGGAAAGCCCGGACGATTTAATGGAAAAACTATTGGATCCGTTATCTATTACAAAATACATTATACCCACCAAAGCAGACTTGAAGACATTGGGGCATCAAGCAGAGGATTTCATAAGAGAATGTACTTTCAACGGTAGATCATGCAATTACAGGTATTATATATGTTGTTAACTTTCTTGCTTTTTCTCCCATAACGCAAAGAAAGCCGTTCAAGACACCATTACTATAGATATCAAACTGGTGTTGTGTCATAAATGCACCCAGAGAACACAGTTAATACTGTTAATCTTAAAGTTTTGGACCACTGTTAAAACTTGATTGTGCTGATAAATATAATAAATCGGAAGCATGTGCTATTAGGAATACAGTAAGAACTGAGGAAATGTTTAATCCCAACAAATCCAGTTTGATGCATTTATTCGTTTGCTTATTATGACGACCGTATCCTTAAACAACGTTTCTGGAAACAATGATATACTTTATTACTTGTTAATTAATTGCATAACGTTGCCATCGTTCCATCTGATTAAAAGTTATTGTATTCTCAACAGTAACTTCCATTCATCACAAAATAAGATATATGGCAACTGTTTTACCTTCAACTCATCTGGATTTGCTGGCGGTAAAATTTCCAAAGTTGGAGAAACGCTTGGTGAGTAAGCACACTTTTATTTAAAGTTGTTTTCAAAAACTATATGTGAAGCATTTCTGTCAATTTCTTATTCGATTATAAATTCAACGATATATCCATTCGGTATTACACGGATTTCAAAATAGGGAGGGGGGAGTATTGTAATTCATAATTAGCCCCGACTGAGTTAGGTAGATGTCTGAACCTTAATTGAAGGACCACACGCAAATGAAGTAGTTTTTAAGGGGGATGCTTCCCTGGGGTCATTAGAGCCGTGCTGGGTATTGAGGTCCTTCTCAGGGAAAATAAGGTAGACGTTAAATGGTGCATTATGAGGAACATAAGTTAGATCTGTATAAGTAGCTCTAAAGATTCATGTAGTAAATTTAAAAACTTTAAACTTCCCGGACTGATTAAGGTAGGGGCGTGTTATTAAGCAGGGTAGGGGTACTGCCCTGAGGTCATGGAAGTCGACCCGCTAATAAATCCTTTGGTTGACGTTAAAAAGTGGGTGGGTGTACCGTTGTATTAGTGAAATCAAAAAAATTACACAGATTCAATTATTTTCCCCTGACTAACGACGGGAGGTGTACCATGCCTCCCCCAACTCCTCCCACCCCAGGGAACACCACCGGTATTACGGACGAAGACACAACGCAATATTGAACCATTACAGCTATATGAATCGCAGCTGGTAAATTTGATACTGTGTTGATTCATTGATACAATAGCAATATGATCGAATACGAGCGAATTATAGATTCTCTGTATATAGATCTGCTACAGATATACACTCTCTGGAGTGCGTAAACTCCCTAAGAGCCCCTAAGAAAATAGCCAAGTCATCGTTAGAGTTTCATAACATATCCTTTACAGAGCTGCTCTCACTGCAGCTCGCAGGAGAATGATTCAAAACTAGACTTACAGTTATTCATAGTAGTTTCTGATGATCAACCCAACAGTCGCAACACACTGCGATATATGATAGTAGCTTTATATTTCGTTTTTTAGTCATTTTAATTTAAGAGGTCAAGGGATCTCAAAGAGTTGACAGCTAAGCACACAAAATTTCAAGAAATCTCTAGACTGCGACAGCTTCAGCATCGAGAGGAAGTGTAACCATACTTAGACCAAATGGTAATGAATATGCCTGCCAATAACAAGAAAAATTGCAGCTGATAGAGGATTTCACCCCTCCACTTGACGAGTATGACATCTTTAATAGTCGATAGCATAGTTTGCGCAATGCAGTGACTATGGTAGTTGTTCAGCATGTCCTGACTGGTTACCCCAGTGTAAACTTAGTACAGTATACACAAATGGCTGTTCAAGCAGGTGTTGACAGTTAGTTTGATTTCAACCTGCTTTAAATTACACTTTTCTTGAGACTCTTCTCATAAATAGCATGAAACAAAATAGTAAGTTAATCAGGCGTCCCGATTATTATTTCGCTTTAACTATTATGTATATTATTTGCCTTAATTTTGCTGTGTCGTTTCCATGAACTGCTTTCCAATTTTGACTGTCTTGTACATCGACAGGATTGCACTTGACGTTGTTCATTGAATTCCCCGAATACGTCGGTTTCCTGACAGAAGAATCTGGCGTTAGAATAGCTATCCATCCAAAGAAAACATACCCTTTCCCTGAAGATATTGGTATTTCTCTCGCTCCTGGATACGTTACCTCAATCGGACTTCGCCAGGTAAGACTTTGTATCACCATAATACTGTTTGTGTACTCACTTTAAAGTAACATATCAATTAATTATCTTTGGTCGAAAATCAGAATCTGAAAAGACATAGGGATGCTGTAGACGAGTGGATAAAGGCGGTGGCATTTGAAGCATTGAAGCATAGCAATCGGGAGGTTCCGGGTTTGATACCCGGCCGGGTCATAGTAAGGTGGGTTTTTCATCCTAGAGCAATCTACGGTTTTCCCATCTGAAATGACTCTCTAAATTGAAAAGATTCCAAATTTAAGTTACATTGTTGGATTGGAAGTGTAAATTGTAATCCATAAGCCATAGCGGGCTTCTCTCACAGTTGTGGTCGCTTAAACGACGTAAAAATAAGTGCTGATTATTATTAAAATATATTATTACATTTGTTATCTCAATAAGCATCCTCTGTATACTAACAGATTTCTTGTAATTTTTCATTTTTATTTTGTCATTTTGTAATTTTCTAGGTCGAACTTAGACGATTACCCTCTCCTCATGGCCAATGTACCGATGGAAAGAAATCGGATCATCTACAGAGTGACAATTATCATTACACTGCCATCTCCTGTCAAAAGAAATGTTACTTGAAAAATCTGATCAAAGAATGCGGATGCGTGGACAATATCTACGATGATTTTCTGTCTACAGGCCAATGTGCATTGAATGCCAGTAAGTATAATTATGAAAACGCAGTTGTGTAAAAGATTGTGTCTGTAAGATCAAGTTTGTAAAACGTGTGTGCTTATCAATTTTACAATTTGTAACAAGAGGGTATTTCCACGGAGTTGAATATTTCATCGCAAATCATTTTCATATACAATTGCTTATGTGCTACATAACAGGTTTTAAAATTAATGAACGCCGCAGTGAACCGAACACCTTGTCTTCTGACTGTTGACGACAGTTATCATTGTTGGCAATAACAAATATGTAAGTGTTGCAAGTCTACTCAACGCTTGTCCTTGAACTCATAGCAAAGAGTCACTTTTCCCTTCCACTGACCATTGACCTTTTATTCTGAAGCGTCCCTAGCATGGGGTACCTTCCTACCAAACTTGAAGACATCATCCCACAATACGGCCAAGAAATCAGCAAAATCAAACAAAATATACGCACAACCACACGCTACTTTGCCTCATCATTACGTGTATACGAACGCACTGTAAGACATCTCTTTGTGAAAAACACGCGTGGGCTATTGCGCGTGTGCAAAGGCTTCATGTTTAAGATTATATATCCAAAACTTTGTTAGGATTAATACTCGACTTCTGAATCTTGACTTTAACTCAGTTACCATGGTAACAACATACTACGATATAACTTGACTTATTCACTCAATAAACCTGTGAAGGTTGGAAGTCCATGCTAAGCTTCCCCTTTTATTTATTTATAGCAATATTTCATTTTTTTTCGGCCTCCGACTTTGCTCATTGACCTCAGTTACCACATATATGTATAGCACGTGACACGCCTATCATACCCGTGAAGCTCGTTAGTTGATTACTTGCTTCCCATTAGAGCGGTTTAGCAAAATGCTGACATTTGCAAAGTTTGAACTCTGATCTTTGACCTTTTGTTGTATGTATCCGCGAAACACATGTTCCCATCATTAGAACCTTCCCACCAAGTTGGCAGCAAATCGGCTCAGCCGTTCTGGGTGGACTGTTTCGCCCAAAGTTGCAAAAGCAATACGCAATAACACGCACACATATACTTTATATTTCATGTTATGTATATTGAGATGAGATATTCTGGTCAGTTGGCTGTTGCAGTATAATAGTGCTCTAATGGTTTCCATAGAAATACATAGACTGGAAAATTTACAGACTCACTAATCAGGAAAATTTACTATTAACAAGGCTACCGTTGAAATGACGACTGCCACAATAGTTCAAATTGACCAACAAACTGCAATGTCTAGATAATAACATTTAGCGATACTGTAGAATGCTATATTCCGTCAGAACAAAATGGCGGAATTCTAATTAATGATGGCATCCAAAATATCGGATGCGACATGCTAGACCAATTTACCTGAAGCAAGTAAGGAGCTTTGTCTAAAAATACCAATTATATTTCAGTTACAAATAAAACGATACCTCCTTGGGTCTGTCATGTAAGATTCAAGAGTAAAGGGAAAATTATGTTTTAGCCGATCCTCTTGAATCTGCGGTATCAGTTTTGATTGATTGATTGTAAAGATTTAAGTTTCTTTAAGTCAAATAATGATATGTCCAAGAGTGATGGTCCTTTTTTTTTGCCACTTCATAGAAGCGCATTTACAGCTGAAGTAATTTCCTACCAGAATGCATAAATTTACAAAGAATTTCGTCGAGAGACTAACTTTCTCTATATGAAGCAAGTGCCATATTCGCAATTTGAAATAATATTTGGTGTGTAATTTCGAACCCTGTTCAAGTTATGACAATACCGCACATCGAACTCTCGTGATTAATAAAGTTCATACATATTTAGTTTACTGTCATCACTCGTTTGTTTATCACAGATGTGATGTATTTCATACAAGTCTTTACTCTAGTTTTAAACGTGTCAATAGTATTTATTCATTTGATTTTAAAGCAAAATGCCAGCAATTGACCGAGCAAAAGTTCCGTAACAGCAGTCTTGGATGTCACTGTCCGGTTCCATGCCGGTAAATATACTCATTATGAATAATTATATAATTTACCGTAATTGTAAACAGAACATCTGTTATTTTATATCACTATAAGATATGGTATCGAAACACGAGGGATCTCATGATTGGTTTGCAAATGTAAAATTTCAATGTCTATAAATATATTGCAATGTTAATTGTAACGTTATAAAGGTAGTAAATTAATATGATGATTGACTTACGTGCAGCATTCTTTGTAGTAATATATTCACGGTATGTTCAAGTCCAATTAAATACACATAACTAAATACAAACAATCTTTGTTTCAGCCTCAAAAATTACTCTGTGGAGAACATAGGGTAACAGTATCAACTAGCAACTACTCTGATATACAGTTAATGTATATTCGGCAAACCCTATGATTAAGACATAGAAATGTTGTTTGTTGACTCGCATGAAAATACTAATAATAACCTCTTAATTAAGACTTTAAACTAGATTAATCATGGTGTTTCAACGATATCCTCCTGGTAAAACTATCGTTCATTAACAAGATGGCGTTTCGAGTTGTTACCAGCCACAGTTGTTACAATAGCGATGAAGCAAATTTTGATCATTAACAGTTATGGGTGGGTGACTTCCTACAGTTTTTGAAATATATTGTTTCAGCAGGGCAGGCAGTATGATTACATTTGAGTTCATAAAATGCAGTTGCTTGCAACAATTGATGTAAACAATCACACAGTTGCCTGATGATAACCATTAAAAGAATGGACTATTTAGGGCAACTGCAGATTGAAACATAGCCCAAAAGTTGACCAGTTATTAAACAGTTATATATAGAACGTTATTGTACTTGTGTCTACAGGGAATTCGTGTACAATATGAAAATCAGTTCCGCAGCCTGGCCTTCTGAAATGTACCAGGTAGGTATCCAACAATGGACAAAAACGAGCATATGGTACCAAAGGATGCATGATCTAGTTCTTTCTATCATATCGCTTCATATATATATAGTGTGCATACAGCAATTGTGCATTTGCATAACTTCCCGTACATGACCATAATTTACAAAAAGAATTTGAAAAGATGTCTACGTTATACAACACTTGCAAGTTGATACAGAAGGCAAGGAAGCAAACATATTATGGAGTCATGCCCACCAAACGTGAATATATGAGAGAATTACCCATAAAGATGTATTTCATTTACGCAGAAATCACAAACAATCATGTTCTGAGCAAAAGGGAAGTTTCTTCTTCTATTTTAATACTATTCATCTAGTCGTTTTCCGTATAGATGTTCTGTCATGATTTGATCCTTTATCATTCATGTCTATGGTCAGCCGATTCACACAGAGATTGTAGTCGACTACTGTAAATCTTAACGTTTTGTACCACAGTAAATACTCGTAATATATGTACAATTAGGTTTACAGTAAGAACTGAGGATATGTGTAATCCCAACAAATCCATCAAACTGGATTTGTTGAGATTACACATATCTTCATTTTTACTGTAATCATAATAGCACATGCTACCGATTTCTAGCACGATCCAGTTTTACTTTGGTACAAAACTTTTAGATTTACAGTGTAACTGTGGTCTCTCTGTGTATCTGGTGCTATGGTGATACCTGTATTACAATCCAAATCATAACAATGAGTTCAAAAGCAATGTGTCTCCATCATATTCGTTAACTTAAGTCGGTCATCAGTCACTCATTATGTACAATTCTATGTATGTATTTCCTTAACGGTGCTTAACGAAATCTGTACATATTATCTCAATAGCATCGATTACGTGACATTGTCAATAAGAGCAATGATGATACCGTGGATCAAGCATTGTGGAATGATATCGAAGTTACTCGGTAAGCTTGCTAACGAACATGAAATATAGTATCAATAGTACCAACTGCATGGCAAATTCAACATAATGCATTAATGATACGATATGGATCAGAAATTTTGGAGCAACATTGATATGATTCAGTAAGCTGGCAATGAAGCATGAAAGAAAACTTGAGTGTATGCAAAACATGGGTCGAATGTTAATATCATTTAAAATATCAAAAGAAATATGCGCATCTAAGTTTAGCTCCCCTTATATATCAAAAGATGGACAATATCTGGATAGAATTCTAAAGAGTTCAGCATGGCAAAATGTTAACAAATTGTTTACGAAAGAACAACAATGAAAAGTCTTGAGTCGTCTAACATTATAGGTATCAAAATCTTTAACAGTCAAGTCACATGACAAATATCATTTCTTTTGTAACAGGAAGAATCTTGTCAGGGTGAAAGTTTACTATGAGGAACTGAATTACGAGCTCATTGAACAGACAAAAACGTACACCGTGAGTAGAAAGTCCGCTCAACGTTTGTTTTCTTACATAATATATGATATATAAAAATACGTTTGGAAGTTCTTAAAGATGCTAAGTTATGTCTGGATATACATATCTTGGATCATTTGTGGAAATTTATTGGATACTTCGGGTTTTATCATCTGAGCTGAGAGGTGTTTGTTTCTCTTAATATTTACAAATCATGTGCTCACTGGGAAAATTTATCTTCATACAAACCAGCTGCCTAATGATGAAACTCACGGCATATTAATCAAGCATCACAACCTTATATCATATTTTAAGAACAAGGAGGATTTTATAACAGGAGTTTGTGTGGCCTAGGTGTCGCTGAAGCCAATTCACACGGTTCTGCGGGTCCTCGTTTAGACGTGTAATGATATATTCTAGGAATTTTGGGTTTAAATTAGGTCCTTAATTAGGTCATCAAGCAAGGTTGAAATAGAGGGTGTCTACCTCCCCCTGGACGGGATCTGCTAATACAACCAAACCAGTCAACAACAATGTAATGCATTTCAGAGCATCTGTACTGATGGCATCACGGATCAAGCACTTTTATTCCCTTCATGCAGTAAGGAAGAAATTAGTTATCTGTTGAAATAGTTTTCTCTCAAACGACCACATCTGCAGTGAGAGAGCAATACATTAAATACATTTCATCTCTCAATGTGAATGTCACATTTCTTGTAACTGTCGAAATAAGTTTAATACTTTGTGATAAATCAAATCATGTTTCCTATTCTTGTTATTGTTTGGTCGAGATGGAAACATTGATCGGACTCGATCAATGTTTCCATCTCGACCAAAGAATGGCAAAGAACGTGACACCTCTTTGGGAAATGGGACAGTTCCTGTTTGTATTGGAATCCATAATGTGAGTTTAATTAACGTCGAATCTCGGCAAATCTGCTAAATACTATTTTTGTTGTTTAAATCTACAGTTTTCAACTATGTTGAGCTCTTTTGGCGGTCTGCTTGGGCTGTTTCTCGGGTTCTCTCTGATCACAGTCTTCGAAGTCGTTGTATTAGCTTTCAGAATCATCAAGACTATTGTGATGAAATACTACAACAAGTAATTGTCTGTAGTTATGTATAATTTTCCTCGTTCAATTAACAATAAATTATATTACGTATACTTGGTTATCTGTTAATCACTATCATTATGGAACAATACACATGCCCACTATATATTCTTCCGTTTGTCGCCGTCTGTGAGATAAATCGACAGTTTGTATATTTGCAAAACACAATTTCCGTCATCTCATTTCCATAGTTCAATGACTGAATCAAAATCGAGGTTATATATTAGTTTTACCATTTAAAACTGAAAAACATATTTGCTCTTAATCTGACTGAATTAGTTTACTAATGGGGAAGAAAGACGCACGACAGATAATTGTGTGACTAACATGATACCTCATTCCCTGTTCGATAATTTTGACATAAAGAAACTTTATATTAAAGAGTTAATATATTGAATTATGTATAGGTGATTAATAGTTGATTTTTATTTTGTATTGCGTAGTATGTTTATTATGGAGGAATCAATGGTTATAGAATTACAATTCTCTACGAAGCAAATATTAATTGGTTGTTACAAATTGCTTGGCCGACAACATATCATATGATCACATTTTCTGCAAGCATTGCGCTGTAAACAGCATTTGATTTGATAACTCATAATTTCAAATCACTAAACAGGAAACATATCAACATTTACGAAAAGCATTTAAAATGGGTTTTAGATTGCTGGAGAATCAAACATCTGGTTTGAAGACTATTTATGCTATCTTCTAGAGGTCACAGACTGAGTTATGCATGAAACTGCCAAATAAAGGTGCGATCTCTAATGGCGAAAGCTTATGTGCTCATTCCAGATATTTCAAACGGCTTGGAAGAATTATGGCATCACACGATTGCATAACACTTGCATAAATTCTATTTTCATAATAACTATGACACTGCAGTGTGCAAAGGATCACAAGACATACCGGACCCTACATGTTAGTGTCATTGATGAAATGAGAATTGCTTGTGGCACAGCTGACATCCTGGATACATTGTCATGTTTAGATCATTAGTTCACATTTTTCGATATGGATAAAGAATAATGATCGATTTTTCCAGAATGCAAAGCTTGGCTCTCTTATACTAAACCACTTGCGAGAAATAAGATCCATGATCTAAGTTGATATACATAGTTACAAGCCATCTCTTTTTTACTATGATGTATGGATAATATGTGTTACTTCATTCGAGGGAAAGCATTTCAGTCTCAAATTAGAAAAGAAATAACAATGTACGAAAATTGTAATATATTATTTGTTGCAAACTTATCTACCAGTTGATTGTGAAAGTGGATACTTTGCTTATTGGTTGATAAATTAAATTGATGAATTTCAAATAAGAGTGTCTGTAATTGGGCAATACTTTTTGAAGGTCGTGGAAAAACTCGACGTGTAAAGTGCATTTTTCAAACAAGACATCGTTTTAATAATAGGCGATTATCAAAAGCATTGTCGTTGCCAACCGTTGTACTTACTGAACCTGTTTAATTACTCCTTTGCCGAATTATTTAAAACCAACGCAATCAAGTGGAAAATGTTACTCTCACACTGCAGACACCAAGGTTATTTTCGGTTACTTAAAAATACATTTTATAAGTTCTTTCACACTATAATACTATAGAATTCTCAAACTCTATAGAACCAAGATATATTCTGACTGTTACATTTTTAGATATTATTGACTTCGGCTTGATTTTCCTTTAAAATGGCTAAAGTAATCAGTTTCTTTACTGAAAAGATCATTTATTTTTAAATCAGGCACTTTTCATTTGCTTATAGTATCGAGGTATTAAACGTCTCCAAAAATTATTGACTTTGCCGTTAAGATCACATTTTATGTAGAATGTATGTGGGAAGTTTATTTAGCCTTTTTTTTGCCTTTGATTCTGTACATTCTATTCTAGTGTCATTCAATCAGATATCGTGAACCACCGAACTTGCATATACAGTTTTAATAAAAAAATGCAATGAGATGATCCCAATTGTTTAAATGCTTCGATAAATTACTAAACGTATTCTCATACTTGTCATATTACCTTACATGATGAAATGTTGCCCCTTTACGTTTCGCTATAAAGTTTATTGATGAAGTGGGAGAAGATAAGATAAAACGATTTCCTCTTTTCGAAAACATATTGTCCATTTCTTGCATATTTCTAAAACGTAACCGACGTACCATTGGTTATTTCCAATTTCTTCCAATAGGATTTAATTTGTATGCTGATGAGCATTATTTGTTGCGGGGCTTCGCCAAACAGTGAAATTGAAGTTGAAATGTAAAATATGATGGTTTTGGTAACTGCTGCTTTATTCTTTTCTTTTCGCGTTGTCATTAAGTTGTTAAAATAAAAAAAATAGATATTGCAAGACTAAATACGTGTCTGTGTCTGTATTTCAATTTTATATTGATGATATATATATTTAAAAATAAAATAAAACTGTTAACAAACTGCTTATCCGATAGAGAGCCTGTGTAGGAGAATATGTAAAAGTAAGTTGGCCTGACGTTTCGATCCTAGCGGGATCTTCTTCAAAGGCTAAATGACAAGTAACAGTAACAGAAGG